>CAJHQP010001709.1:0-105743 GCA_905132765.1 Moricandia arvensis
CGTACAAATCCGTTCTAATTCAACTTGTTCTTCGTTTGTTAGCTTCAACTAATCAATTAAACATACAAGAACATGCAAATTGTTAACTTAGATTTCATTTTATGGATGTCCAAGGACTGAAAAAAACACTTATGCCAGTTCAATATCAAATCAATGTGATTAGCAATGCATTTTGTCTTCTCTTTGCAGTTATTACAACAAAAAAACTGCACAAAGAGATTACCATAAAGGAGTATCACAACGACTATGAAGAGGATGTGAGATTACCAGAGAGGAGTATCACAACGGCTATGAAGAGGATGAAGATCTCTCCACCCTTAATTCTTTAGATTTTGAGGACACACAGCCTGAACCGGAAGAAAGCACCAGAGCTTCATGATTTGCGATCGCACCTTGATTTCTCATCTCTTAGATCACTTTCCCTCTCCACTGTAATTCTCTCTTTCTCTCTTACTCGATTAAGAAGACGATGAATTTATGTTATGGTCGTTAGCCTTTTTTAACTGGCTCATCAGTTCTTTATATCCGCTTTATATTAAACCCCAAACCCAGGTCCTTTTGGCGTTTAATCCGTAAAATCTTAGGCCCCTCTTGGCCCAATAGGTCGTTTAGTCGAATGACTTGAAACGACAACACTTCACAAAATCTCCGCCTTTATCGTTCTCGTGTTCGAAACCGTAGCCTCCAAAACTCTCTCGACTCCGACAAGCTCAAACATTTCCTAATCGACTAGCATTAGCCCAAACAGCCAAACCATCCATTGTATGTCTAAAAAAATCCATCAGCTACTCCTCTTGTACTTGCCAGTACCCCTGAGACGCTAATTTTTGAAATCAAAGTTCAAAAGTCTCCAACTCTCACTCTTCCTCCTAGATTCAAAACTCCAAATTTCAGACGAGTGTATTGTAAGTCTTTCTCCAATCCCTTAAGCTGAATTTTCTCACTGCACCCTTCAGATTCTCTTTAGATCTGAGAAACCCTGACTCTCTTTGGCGCAGACATCGACATGTTGCACATCTTCAAGAAGCGACCAGTAACTACTGAGTAAGCTTCTTTCCTTTTCTTCCCATTATTTTCTTTGTTATTTATACGAGAATGAACAATAACCCTCGGACAAGACTATTAAAATACCAGGACCACCTCAGATTACATCATGGAGCGTTCAAGCGACGAATTTAAGTGTTACGAGACACTTTTCGAATGCATTTCCAAGTAAACACTTAGTTAACATATTTGCTAGGTTTAGAGTAGTGTGAATATTTACTAAACTGAAATCCACAATGTCCTCGATGAAATGAATCTTAGATGCCATATGCTTAGTCATGTCGTGATGCACCACATTCTTTACTAAACAAACTGCACTCTGAGAATCACATTGCAACCTGAAAACATTGAATTATACCCCAATTCTCTGCAGAATTCCCTTAACAACAACCCCTCTTTAGTGGCTTCTGAGAGTGCCATATAATGAGCCTATGTGGTAAAAATGCTACATGCTGCAGTGTAGATCTCCAACTAACTATGTTTCTTCCAACTTGTAAACATATCCCATCACAAACTCTTGCTTGTCTCGGTCAGTGGCATAACTGAATCGTTAAAACCTTCCACGTCAAAGTGTTCTGACTTTGTAAAGGGTAAGCAAACCTCTGTAGCTCCCCAAATATACCTCATAACCCAATGAATTGGTTCCCATACTCACTAAACTTACTACAAAATCCTAATATGGTCTTGAACCTATCATTGCATTCATCAAACTTCCAGCTGCGCTAGCATAAAGAATATAATCCATTGAGTTCCTTTCATTTTCAAATTTTTCAGGAGTCAAAATCTTTAGTTGAAACTGAGTGCTTACTGGAGTAGCCACAAGCTTGCAAGTTTTCATTTCGAATGTCTTTAGAATCTGCTTCACATACCTCTCATGAGATAGCTTTAGGATTCCAACTTTCCATCCCTAACAATTTCCATTCCAAGAATCTGAGTAGTTGGTCCCAAATCTTGCATCTCAAATTCCAACTTCAAGCTTTCCTTTAGTTTAGATACTTTCTTCTTGTCTTTAGCTGCAATTAACATGTCATCCATGTATAGCAGTATATAGATGCTTTCCTCAGCTACTTCCCCTTTCAAGTATACACACAGATCCTTCACACTCCTAGTAAACCCTTGTGAGTTGATGAAAGTATCAAACCTCAAATTCCACTGGCGAGGAAACTGCTTCAGTCCGTACAAAGATTTTTTCAATAAGCAAACATTTCCCTCATCACCTTTCTTTATAAATTCTTATGGTTGTTCCATGTAGATAGTTTCATCTAGACTTCCATGTTTGAGAGATGTCTTAACATCCATCTGCTCTACTTCCGTATTAAAATTAACCACGAATGACAACATTATCCGAATTCACATGTGTTGAACAATTAAAGCAAATATCTCGTTGTAATCAACTCATTACACTTGTGTGAAAACCTTTGCAACAAGTCTAGCTTTGTGCCTAGGTTATTCTACTCCATGAAATCTTTAAGCATGTATATCCATTTAGAACCAACCATTCTCTGCCTTAAAGGTCTATCTATTATATCCCAGGTTCTGTTTTTGTCCAAAGAAGCCTTCTCTTCTCCCGTAGCTCCTTTTCATTTGTCCCAATATTTGTTCAACCTAGCTTCTGCAACTTTTCTTGGTTCAGTTAAATGAATATCAGCTGCACTGTTCAAAGCATATGCTACAAAGTCCCCACTTTGAAAGATGGCTGGAAGCTTTGTAGTCTTTCTTACTTTGTCTCGAGCTAACAAATATTCATGAAGATGATTCCCCCTGAAGTAGCCCCTTCATATACCTATGTTTCTTATTCTGACTCAGAATCTGAACTGTCACTAGACTTAGAAGCCGTTGAAGAAGCTCCACCTTCACCTCAACTTACCCATGAGGGTCTTTTAATCAAGTTTGAGCTGAATGTGAGCTTGTTCTTTCCTCTTGCTTTGTATTCCTTGCATTTCAAGTATAGTTTCTCTTCATCAAAGATCACGTTTATGCTGACTGTTGATTCCCTGATTCTGGAAGCCAAACCTTGTAGCCTTTAGTTCCTTGAGGATAACTCATGAATATTCCTTTCGCATCTCTAGGATTCATCTTATCCTGCACTGTGTGAACATAAGAAAACCAAGTCTTTTTCAATGACCATCCATCTTAACCCCTCCTGACCATACATCTTTCGGAGTCTTAATCTCTGTACAAGCACTCAGACTTCTATTAATCAAGTAAACAACAGTGGAGGCAGCCTCAGACCAAAACTTCTTTTCCAAATCTGAATCAGTAAGCATACACCTGATCTTATCAACAATAGTTCTATTCATCCTTTCTATAACCCCATTTTGTTGTGGAGTGTAAGCGAAAGTCTTCTGTCTCCTAATGCCTAACTCCTTACACAGTTGACCTATAGTAAGTTTCAGAATTCCAAACCATTTTTTGTACGTAGACACTATCTTCTTGCATGTTTGATTTTCAACGAGAGCCTTTTATTCAACTATGTTTCCGTAGACTTCAGATTTGCTTCGTAGGAACCTTATACAAATCTTCTTAGGGAAATCATCTATCAATTTCAAGAAGTACTTACATCCAGATAAACTCTCTTCATTTGCCAGTGAACGCCAAAGATCTAAATGAATATAGTATAGAATAGCTTTTGGGTTGTGTTTGGCTGTTGAAAATAAATGTATGTGTGTTTTCCCGAGAACACATTCTTCAAAAAAGTCTAGAGTATGAAATTCCTTAGCACCCATGTATCCTTCTTTGACTAACACAATCATATTTTTAAACTCTTATGACCAAGTCTGGAATGCATCATGTTAGTCATTTTTACCTCTGCTCTAGCAACTTAGCATCTGCCTTCACTACGGTTCCTTGTAAGTAGTACAAGCCATCCTTGTAGTTTCTAGATAACACTTTCTTTCCACTCTTAAAGAATGTAACCTTGTAATCACTCGTTTCCTAGTTGCAACCATGCTTTTCAAGCTATCCATAGGAGATCAAGTTTTTCCCCATAGTTGGCATGTACCTCACTTCAGTTAACATGACAATATAATGATCAAGAGCAACAATCTTTTGTTTTCCTATTCCCTTAAACTTACTGAACATGTTATTCTCCCACGAGAACTTTGCCTCCTTCCAAGTATTCAAGATCAAACCATATGGCTTATTTGGAGCAATGTGAAAATTACACTCATAATCCAAAACCCATTCATCTTTTGTCTCTTGAACACTATCAGTAAGAATCATAGGCTGTTCCTTCTCTTGAGAAACATTAGCCTTCTATTATAATTTTTTGTCCCTTTGGTTTGGATAGTCATGTTTGAAATGCCCTTATTTACCACAAATCCAACATTTTTAGACTAAGTAGAATACTTTGTTTTGGATTTGGATATGTAGTATTTACTCTTAGATCATAACTTTCCTTGACCTCCACCACGTTGCTCATATCTTCCTCTAGTAACCACTAGACCTTCTGCATTGGACCTTGATCTGTTTGTCTGACCTTTCTCCTTAAGTTTGACTTCTTTAACATGGGCAAAGGTTGTTACCTCCTTAACAGTCAAGGTCACTTTCATGTTTCCATACTTCAACATATCAACCAGTGCATCATACTGGGGGGGGGGTAAGCTCGTATTTATTTGAATCGCTTGATTCTCATCCAAGCCATGTGTGTTAAAGATAGCTAGATCATCAAGAAGCCTTCGAAAGGAGTCTAGATTTACTTTAATACTTTTACTCTCCACAATCTTATAACTTGCAAAACTTTTCTTTAAGTTGATGCGGTTAGGTAGAGTCTTAGTTTAATAGTCTCCTTCCAAAGATTTTCATACTCACATAGATGTTGTTTCTTTCATGACCTTCCTCAGAACCATATTAGCCAAGCCTGATCACCTCCTTATGAAGAACGTTTCTGAGACCTTGCAACTCAAGTTACATCAGCATCTTAAATTTCCACATTCTGAAATAAATCAATAATCACATAATCAACACAACTAAAAACCACAAAACATAACATACCAGATCTTGAATCTAAGATTCAGTAACCTGGCTATGATACCAATTGAATAAGTTCCATGATTCAATCAGTTTGATCCTTATCCGTTCTATTTCATCCTTTTTCTTCTTTTGTTAGCTATTCAACTAATCAATCAAACACACAAGAGCATGCAAATTGTTAACCCAAAATTTGTTTCCTACAGGTCCGGGGAGTGAACAAAACACTCATGATAATCCACTATCAATCAATGTGATTAACAATGTATTTCGTATTCTCTTTTCAGCTATTAGAAGAAACTTCACAAGGATATTACCAGAGAGCAGTATCAAAAAGACTACAAATAGGATGACAATCTCTCAAACTTCAAAACCTCATAGATAGTTGAGGACATGCAGCCTGAACTGAAAGAAAGCACTAGAGCTTCACAAGCTGCGATCGGACCTTGATCTCTCGTCCCTTAGCTCACTTTCTCTCCCACTATAATTCTCTCTATCTCCCTCTCTCCCTTTCTCTCTCTCTCTCTCTCTCTCTCTCTTCCACTATAATTCTCTCTATCTCCCTCTCTCCCTCTCTCTCTCTCTCTCTCTCTCTCTCTCTCTCTCTATTAAGAAGGCAATGATTTTCTGCTATGTTCATTAGCATTTTGTAACTAACTCATCGGGCCTTTATACTTGTTTGATATTAAACCCAAAACTTGGGTCCTTTTTGTGTTTAATATGTGAAAGCTAGGCCCATCTTGGCACAATAGGTTGCTTAGTCGAGTGACTCGAAATAACAACACTTCATAATTATTCACTAACTTAATGATCAATGTACATGATGGTGCTTTACATAGCGGTATATTAGGCGAATACAAAAGATAGTGAATGACAAAACAAGTGAAGGGCAAATGTGCATGGTTCCATTCTTCTTTCCCTCCATGTGTCCTCATTCTCTTCTTTTTCTCCGTCTGTTTGTGCATCTTTCTTTCTCCTAAGGCTTTCCTCGAAGAGTAAAAGCCAAAAGGTGCCACAGTTGTCGCAAAGTGTTGTTGTACACGTGGAATCAATATAAATATCTGATACACACTCCTCAAGTCTATGAAACTGAAATAGCTGGAGTAAAGAGACTTGAAATGGACATAAGACGAAGGCTATTAAGGAAAGGACCCGGATTATATAGTTTCGTCAACATGTCAGCATGTTGAGTAGCACTTGGTACATCAAACAATTTGAGAGAACCATTGTCACCTGATCTCAAATTGTAAGACAATCAATCTCAATATGTTTCGTACGCTCATGGAACACCGGGTTATTGGATATTTGAATAGCTATTTTATTGTGACATAATAGTTTAGCCTTGAGCTAGACATCAACCTTCAAATCACGAAGTAGCTGTTGAAGCCAAATGATCTCACATGTTGCATGAGCTAAACTATGGTACTCTGCATTTGTAGTGTTACGGCTCACAGTGTGTTACTTCTTACACTTCCAGCTTTTCAAAGACTTTCCAAAATAAATGCAGAAGATAGTAATGAAAACCTAGTGTCAAGAAAAGTAGTACATTCAACTATGCATTAAAGCATAACTAAGAGTCCCAGAATCAAAAGAAAAAAAACCTGTCCTGGATTAGCTTTTACATAACAAAGAATACGATGTGGTGCATGCAAATGTATATTCGTAGGGGCAGCGAGGAATTGATTGAGACGTTGAGCTGCAAAGGTAATTTCGGGATGTGTAATGGTCAAGTAGAGAAGGTGACCAATGAGCTCACAATATGGTTTTACAACCGAAGAGGAAGACCAGGACCAATACTTGATCAAAGAAACATTAGGATCCGTAGGAACAACACATGGTTTGAAAACAAGAAGTCTAGAATCAGTGAGCAAATTTTAAAGCATACTTTCGCATTATACATCAATGCCAATGGAATTCTGAGCAACCTCCGATCCTAATAAGAATTGAGCTGGACCAAAATATTTGATCTTAAACGCTTTATGAAGAGTATCCTTAATAGAAGTCACCGGAGGCTCATCATTACTAGCGATGAGAATGTCATCAACATAGACTAATAAGGCCATGAAAGATGTGCCAGACAACTTGAAAAATAGTGAATGATCACTTGGTGATTGCTGGAAACCAGTCTTTAAAAAACTGATGAAAAACATTAATATCATTGTCGAGAAGCTTGCTTAAGGCCATATATAAATTTTTGGAGACGAAAAACCGGATTAGGAGGAAAAGTTCTCCAAAAGTAGTTGTATATCTTAGAGAAATATATATATATAAGGTATCATTGAAATTAACTTCCTCTTTTTGAGTGTAGCCCTTGGCCACAAGACGTGCTTTTTGACTTTCTATTGCACCATATGTATTTTATTTTTTAGTGTAGATCTACCGAGAATCAACCACTTACTTGTCCAGTGGTAAAGACACAACTTTGAAGGTGCCAGTATCTTCTATCCCCTGAAACTCCCCCATCTATAGAATTCTTCCACACATCTAAAAGGATAGCATGTTTAAATGTGAATGGTGTTGTCTCGGGGAAACAATTAAGAATTAACATTTTGAAAAGGAGATAGCGAATCATAAGAGAGGATTTAAGAGATATGATAAAGACGAGGAGAATTTGTGATTTGATAAAGAGAATTCGGCCAAAAAAGAACGAACTTTGCACGAATTGCCAAAAGAAATCTTGACACGACCCTGGCCAAACAAAACAAGTACTTTTATTGACTTTGTTAGTTTATTACAAAACTTTCGATTGACTCACCAATTAAACACACCGTTAACGAGCAGTTAAGACGTTGTTAACACGACGTCAAATGTTGTTGTTAACTAATACGACTTCGTTTTGTCCATCTGTTTTGTTGAAGTTAAAATCGCAAGACGACATTGTTTTGTTGGTTTCGTTTAATTAAAAAAGGTTGCACGATAGACTCAAACTCGCGTAGTCGTGCCTAATTAGGGGTTTTTTCCATTGAGCTAGTGGACTTCTCGGGATATTACCATACATGTTATCTTATATTGATAAAAAATGTGGATGATTGAATTAAAAAAAACGTAACCCTAATTTCTCAGAAACGCAAATCGATTTGGGGAAACTTTCTCTTTCAAAATTCTAAGGCTATGGTGGTGGGAGTGAAGAAGTGGTGTCGGAGAAGGGAGGAGAAGGTGGTGGTGGGAGTGAAGAAGCGGTTTTTGTGTCGGAGAAGGGTGGTGGTGGGAGTGACGAAGTGGTGTCGGAGAAGGGAGGAGAAGGTGGTGGTGGGAGTGAAGAAGTGGTTTTTGTGTCGGAGAAGGGTGGTGTTTGGAGTGAAGAAGTGGTTCAAAAGTCGAAGAAGGGTGGAAAATGTGGTGATGGGAGTGTGTCTGAACGAAAGAGATCGGTGAATCATGGAAAAGGCGGTACTGCGAGTTTGTCATCGCCGTCGAGGAAGAGTAGAAGACTTGAAGGGAAATCGGTGTTGGCATCTACAGAGGCGCCGAATACGACGAGGCGTGGGACACCATATGGTGGTCTAACTCCGTCTCCTACACCAACGAAGAAGCAAAAAGTAGCCGGTCGAGGAAAGTCGAAGAAGAGTCATGTAGATGAGATTTTGGCATCTACAGAGGCGTCAAAGAGCAATGAGAATACTGGTGGTGGTGATGAATTGCTCTAGAGTGAGACAAATGAGAAGAATCGTCCAAGTGAAGAAGAGGAATTTGGAGATATAGTTGATGATGGTAGGGTAGAATTAGAAGATGATGATGGTAGGGTATAATTAGAAGATAAGTATGGTATTGATGGCATGGAGGAAGAAAACCGTAGAGATTTGGTTCTTCATTTTGGTGATGAAGCAAGAAATGATGACTGTGAGGTTGAAGAAGACGAAGGTGATGATTTTGCATGGGATGATGACAAAATCCATGATCCTGTGTCATCAGATAATGAGAATGAAGAGGAGATGATACATGCGCAAGCTTACAGAGCAGACACTGATCCATAGGAGCTCCTTCAGCTTGGGAAGACGTTTTCACATGCTGAGGACTTCAAACATACTTGTCTCAGGTACACCCTCAAAACCAGATACAACATCAAGTTCTACATATATGTAGCTTGAAGATGGGTGCAAAATGTGCTGCTAAGATGCGATATGATGAGGATCCGTGCCCCTGGATGGTCTACTGCTCTTACGACAAGAGGAAACAAAAGTTGATGGTTAAGACATACGTGAATGAGCATAAGTGTGAGAAGACAGGACATTCTCGGATACTTAAAAGGTCAACAATTGCAAGTCTATTTGCGGAGAGGTGAAGGCTGAATCCTAAGCTCACAGCAAAAGAGATACATGCTGAGATCTTGAGGGAGTATCAGATGGAAGCAAAAGAAAACTCCTGCATCAATGCCAAGACGAAGTTGATGAGAGAAAGGAGGAAGACTCATGAGGAGTATTTTGGTAAAATCTGGGATTACCAAGCAGAGATCTTCAGGAGCAACCCTGGATCAACCATGGACATTGAGACCATACCAGGAGCCACAGTTGGAAGCAAGCAGAGTTTCTACAGGCTCTACATGTGCTTCCAGTCACAAAAGGAAGCATGGAAGAACACTTGTAGGCCAGTTATTGGCTTAGATGGAGTTTTTTTTGAAATGTGACATCAAGGGACAGTTGTTGGCTGCGATTGGAAGAGATGGAGATAATAGGATTGTCCCTATTGCTTGGGCTGTAGTGGAGATAGAAAATGATACAAACTGGGATTGGTTTGTGAAGCGTTTGGCCTTCGATTTGGGATTGGAAGATGGGAAAGGCTTTGTTGTAATGTCTGACAAACAAAAGGTTTGTCTTTTTTTTGTGGGTTTATGTTTTTTCTGATTTTTTGTTCCTGTTTTTTTTGTTTATGATTTTGTAGGGATTAGTGAAGGCAGTTCATACTCTCCTTCCAGAAGCTGAGCATAGGCAGTGTTGTCGCCATATATACGAGAACTGGAGAAAAGGTGGAAAAGATCTAGAGTTACAGAGATTCTTCTGGTTCATTGCAAAGAGTTACACTCCTGGGATGTTCAACTACAACATGGAGGAGCTTAAGAACTATGATACAGGCGCACATGCATCTCTCTTAAAGACAAAGCCAGAGACTTGGTCTAGAGCTTTCTTCAAGGTAGGCTGTTACGGTAATGATAATCTGAACAATTTGTGTGAGTCATTCAACAAGACCATCAGGGAGGCTAGGAAGAAGCCTCTGCTAGACTTGTTAGAGGATATCATGCGGCAGTGTATGACTAGGAACTACAATAAGGCTAAGATGGCTAAGGACAAGAAGACTAGGTTTACCAAGAAGACACATAAAGAGTTAGAGAGGGTTGAGAAGAAGTCCAAAGAGTGTAGACTGCGTCGGGCAATTGGGCCAGAGACTGAGGTTGAGTATAAAGACCAATCATATGTTGTGAGTTTAGAGAAAGAGACTTGTGCATGTCGAAGCTGGCAAATCAATGGTATTCCATGCATCCATGTTGCTAAGGTCATCCTTGGTGCGGGCAGGAAACTTTCTGAATTTGTTGCTCCTTGCTACACAACATCTAGGTGGCGTGAAACCTACAGTTATGGGATCAGACCTGTTAATGGTATGATAGAGTGGCCTCAGACCAATAGATTAGGTGTGATTCCACCACCTAATTGAAATGGCAATCCTGGTAGGCCTAAAAACCATGATAAAAAGAAGGGAACCAATGAGACAGTGTCTACTGCCAAGCTGAGCCGTGCGAACAGAGTTATGACATGCTCTAATTTCAAAGAAGAAGGCCACTACAAGAATACATGTCGGAATGCTTCTGTTAAGAGTCCACCTAAGAAACCAAGAGGCAGACCAAGGAAAAATCAGTTTAGGATCTTAGCTTTTTATGTTGTGTCTGATTTTTTTTGAGGTTATTGACAATTCATTTTTATGCTACAGGGACTGTATTTTGAAGAGTCACAAGCTCAATCTGAATCCTCACAAGCTCAAGCATCATAGACTCAATATTCACAAGGTTAATCCTCGCAGGTTCAAGAAGTACGATGGGATGTTCCCCAATCTTCAGAATCTCAAGCATCATAGACAAGAGCGTGGGAAAGATGGTTCTCTTAGATCAATTTGTTGTGTTGTATTTGGAACAAGAACTAATCTTTTGTTTTGTTGTATTTTGATGATGGTGTCTCTGTCGGAATGTTGTTTTAATGTTGTCTCAGTGATGTTTTAATTTGTATTTTGGTGTGTCAGAATGATGATGTTTAATGTGTCTCAGTGATGTTTTAAACATAAAGAGAGCCTTATCTTTAAAAAAACATAAATAGAGTCTTCAACCATTAACTTACATAAACCATGATGAGTCCAAATCACTGAAATCATCAGAATTACATAAACATCAACAACATAGCTCCTAGTAGCTATTCAAAGACAACCCATTTGCTCTTTCAAACATGATCAACACAACACATATCACAATACTTAAGTAAACCGCCAGAAAACCCACTTTCATGATCACATTCAGCTTCTTAAGTTCATTGATTGCCATCTTCACATCTTCTTTCAACTCTTCGTCCACAACTTTCATGCTCTCGATCTCCATTTTCATTTTCATAAGATCCGATGCAAAGCACTCAACTTTTGGCAATGCATCATGAACCTCTTCGTAGACAACTTCATCTACCCATTTATACAAGTGATCCTGAACACAAATACAATCACAATTGACTATTACATCACTATCTCTTAAACAAAATTTCTCAAACAAATGTTTAAACACAATCGGTTACACCCACAATCAAGTAAATAAACACTTACATTTCGAAAGGTAGGGCATCTAAAGAAATTTCTTCCTGGATTTTGCTTCGTTTTTGATGTGTATATCTCAGTGTTTCGACCACAGGCGCATTTCTCTGGAAAACCACGAATACCCATCATATTGACATACGAATCATCACAACCCAAACTCATCATCGATACTCGAAGCAGGAGAGGTAAGATTCTTCGTTAATTTGTCGAATCGAGTTAGAGAGGTTTTTAGGGTTCTTCGTCGTGGGAAATTGGGAAATTCTTCTGATTCTTCGTCGAAACCTTTCTTTTTGGTTCATTTAAATTAAGCTGGAGAAACAAAAATGTTATAGTTAAATAGAATTGTGTATCTTCAATACAATGTAAAGTCCACTAGCTCAGTGGAAAAACCCCTCCTACTAACCTATGATTGCTCGGGTTCGAGTCGCGATGAAAGCACTAGTTCGTGCTTTTTTGGCCGAATTCTCATTTGATAAATGAAAAGTACATCATTTTTAACATGAGAACAATTATAATCAGCCAAGTAAAGTGGCACCTTACTAGTTCTCTTAGGCATTACATCATATAGAACATGTTGATCCATCACTGGTGTACCATTATCGAAAAAAGTGGATAGAACACTAGAGATGGAGATAGATGGTTTATTTGTGATGAGGATGCATGTGTAAATGCAGTAGAAGATGTCAAAGAATCAAGTGCTACAAGTAAAAATGAAGGTAAAATGGTTTTAGCAAAAATACTATATGATTGGAAAACCGAATCAATCCTTATAAATGGAAATCATTCTTATGAAAAAATGCATTATGAGATATAAAAATTTCAGGAGTTTCTAAATTGAGCCTTTTACCTTTGAAACCAGATGAATATCTAAGAAACACAAAGGATTAAACGATTTTTCTACAATGTAGACACATAACAATCACAACCAAATGCACACAAGAAACTATAATCAGGTTTTTTTCCAGCAATTTTTTCATAAGGAGAGAATTTATCAAGCAACAAAGGAGTCTTATTGACTAGAAAGGCTGCACTGAGCACAAAATCACTCCAATGTGGTAATGGCATACCTGATTAAAGCATCAATGCACAAGCAACATTAGGAAGATAATGATACTTTCATTCAAAAAATAAGTTCTGTTGGGGAGTGTATGCACAAGAAAAGTGGTGTATAATGACATGTTCTCAAATCAAATGTGGTAAAGAAAGTTCATGAGCATTTTCAGTTCTAATCACCTTAACAACATAGTTAAACTGAGTGGAAACAATTTTGAGAAATGAAATCATACTTTAAGTAATATCACTTTTTTAAGCATATAGATCCAAGGAACTCGACTACAATCATAAACTATAGTATAAAAATACTTGTAACCTTCTATGGATTCAACATAAAATCAACCCCAAATATCAAAGTTATCAAAAGGTACAGTACACAAGTTTTTATGAGATACAAACGGTAAACGCTTTTATTTTGCTAAGGGACATACATGACAATCTAGTAAAGGGCTTGACTTTTCTATAATCTCAGAGAGATGTTGTAACTTGGTATAAGATGGGTGTTCAAGGTGAGTGTGCCCTAAATGACCATCAACCTTCAAGGATCCACAAAATTTGAGAATCGATGGAGTGTTATTTTGTGCAAGAATAAAAGGATTGCGATGAAGAAACCCTTTACCAATCATCAAGCCATGAGTATGTTCCTGAATATATCAATAAGTGGAGTAAAAATGAGTAAAATTTTGGTTATTATGAAACAAAACTACTAACTTATCAGATTAAATAAAAAAAAAGAGGGCACATGTAAAATAATATGCAAGGTCAAAACATCAGATAAATGTATTGTACCAGTGTGTGCGATGGATTCTCTAGTCCCATATATACTATGACACCAGTGACAAACGAGACTGAACTAAACAGAGCCAGATCAGAAAAAAATATGGGTTGTAGTTCCACTATCAATAATCCATGAATTAGAAGGAAGGGAATTTGAAAGAGAGTTTAGTGTTGGAAGTTGAAAAATCACTGTTTGATGTTTAAAACAAAGATTAAATGAAAGAGAAGACACAATACCACCAAAAGATGAACAACCCTTATCCTTTTATCAGTGACTGGAGAGTTATGAGTTGAGTAGAAAGTTGCATGTTCTGGCAAACGCAAATGAGCTTGAAGTTGAGTAATGAGATTTTGAATGGATTCAAATAGCTAAGATCTAATGAAGTATGAGATGAATCTGGAACCTTATTAGCAACATTTTCAGTTTTAGAGTATTCTTAGGATTTTTTTATTAGAGAAGCCACATTGACCAGAGAAACCACAATGTTGAGCGTTAAAAGATTGATTGTTATTGTTGTTATTCCTATGAATAGGTGGATAGCAATGAAGCAAACATTTCTTGACATCCCTTAGTGAGTACAAATTAGACGTTTTCTTGGTTTACTGTTTTGTTCACAACATATGTTGTGTTCTCCATAGGACCAACATAAGAATCAGGTTCACAAACAAAGCAAAAGGCTGAAAGACCACATTATTAACCTTCATCACAAGCTTGATATTCTCATGTCTCTCATCTTGAGTAACCATGTTGAAAACCTCTTCTATCGAATGTACATTAAGATATGACGACGAGTAGACTCATAGCTCTCATTTAATCCCATTATAAACTTTGTAACTCGACTTATTTGTTGAAGAGTCTCCCAAGATGTTGCTGCACTATCATTTACCACAAAATAAAAATGGAAATTCAACATAATTTTTATACTCTTCCCACAAAGTTACAAGTTTCATATAGTAAGTACTTATATCCAAAGATCCTTTTGGGATTGTACTCAAATGTTACTCAATATTATAGATGCGAGGTGCATATTCATGCCTATATATAGACATCCAATTCTTCCAAATGTTCTCAGAAGTCGACATAAATAATAAGCTTTAGCCTATCTTCTTCGAAATTGAATTCATCAACCAAGTTGAAACCATATCACTACAATGGGATCAAGCACTAGAGTCACAATTATTAAGAGGATGTTTCAAGATTGTACCATAGATGAAGCCTAGTTTGTTTCGAATGTTGAGAGCCATACGAACTGATCGATGCCAAGCATAAAAGTCTGCATTATAGGCAAGACGATCCGTAACGAGAACAAGACCAACAAGATCTGAGTTGTGGAGAAAATATAGAGCACTCATGGAATCTCGATCGAAACTCGAGTTTCGTTAATGGCGGAAAACTTAGTTAGAGCTTTGATATCATATTAAGATGAGAGAGATAACCTCAAGAACTTATAATCTTATCCACATAAACGTAATGATCAATGTAAATGATAGTGCTATATATACAAGTATACAAATGACTATAGTTGTACATAGTAGAAAGAATATAATATTTGATATCCATAATATCGTATCAAACCTTGAATAATATATTTACTATTTAAACCTTAAAAACAAGCAATTATAAGGAAAGATTATGATTTTAGTGTTGTTATATGACAATGGTTTTCGTAAAAGGGAAAATCTCTCAAATACACTTTTTGAAGTTTTTTATCACAAAAATAGACTTCAAAGGAAAAAATGACCAAAATAGACTTTTTATTTTTTAAAAAATAATATATTTTTTATTTTTTAAACTTTTTAATCCTCATCCCAAAACTCTACCCCAAACTCTAAATCCTATGTATAAATTAGTTAATCGAAGGAGTATAAATGTATATTTGCACCTTTAATAAAGTTTATTTAGTTATTTTTTGTCTTAAAATTTATTTTGGTGACAAAAAAAAAATTAGGTCTATTTTATGGTATTTCTCTTCGTAAAACTATTATGGATGTATAAGAGAATATTACACTATAGGGCAATTTTCTAGTTTAATATTACGCTATAAGACAATTTATGCTACTAAGATAGTTTTTCTAGGTAAACTCATTTCCTAGTTTTAAACTAACTAAATAACCTTGTAACTAAATGATATCACCCTAAATAAATATAATATTTATTTTTTTTTTTTACGAAAATTAATCACATCTCTTCATAACAAACAAAATAAAGTGTGCCCTATATATTTTTCTTCTTCGTTTTCTTCCTCTTGATTTTTTTTTCTTGTCAAATGAATGATGTTTTTCCAGAACCTTTTTTTAAGAGAACATGTATTTAATCAGTGTCTTTATTATTCAATCTATCTTTTGAGATATGTGAAGCTATATTTTTGTGGTGGTATAATCGTGATGTATGCGATGACGTCAACAACGTGATCGATTGAAGCTTCAACCATGGTGTATATGTCTTCTTGTGTTGATGTACTCTGTTCTTGCTTCAAATCCGCAGGCGAGCCTCAACCAAGCTTGATCTCCAGGCTGCCACGCTCACCTTCCTCGTGGTGTCGCACGACGATTAAATCTGGTTCATCACATATTTATTGTGGCTTAATCCTCTGTGTTGTGTCTCATCTCCTCTTTTCCTGTTGTGATTCATCATCGCCATAACCTTTGTTCCTCTTTAGTTGCCTTCTAACTGTCACAAAAAGCTCAAGAGTAACAATGGGTAACTTTATCGTTTTTGCACATTGAATCCTTCAATTTTTGTCTCATTTCAATTTTAACCCCAATTTTCTTCAAACATGCACATTGCGTCTTAATTTCACCTCGAAAATTCAAAATTCGTATTACACATCAAAGTGATTGTGTACATCTGAAGGTATTTGCGTGTTTAACACCTAATTTGTATTATACATCAAAGTGATTGTGTACACATTTTTGGTTTTTTGTAATTTTTCTATATGAATAACTAAGTTTATGCGACTTCATGAACTCATGATAATGTTAGACAATGTACATGTGATTTTTTTTCCTTCTTACCATGTACACGTAAGGTCGGGGTATCTTTGAAATTTGACTAAACCCAAATATAATATCATCATTCACACCTTGCTTAAGAGTTTTTAATTAGTGTGTGTTTTCATGCTAGCTTCATGGTATGTCTTAATTTGATTAATTGTTTATTGTTTTATATATGTACACTATCATATTCGTCGTACACATGTACACCTCCTTGTTTTACATATGTACACTATCGTATTGTCGTACACTATCGTATTGTCGTACACTATCGTATTGTCGTACACATGTAATAAACACGCAAACACCTTTAGATGTGGTTTTAGAAAAATTACTAATACATGTGCACAAGTTCAGTGATATGCAAATATAATGGAAACCTAGATTTCAATACTTAACCATGTGTCCATGTGAAATATTTTTCGTAAATCTTATCCCATTGATTTGTTTCAATGTGGGAGCATGCTTCTATGTAGAAAGATTGTTCTTTTATGTTATGTTTTGAATGAATTTTACCTAATTTTCCAGTGTTGTACACATGTACACTAACGAATGTACACACCTTTACAACATGTTGAACATCTAACATATATCTCAAATATATGTGTACATATAAATATCTAATAAAGTCTAATATGTATATTGTACACGTTAGCCTTTGTTGATAATCAAAAACATATGTACACATGTAAATTTCTTTTGAAAATATATATGTTAAACAAGAAAACACCTTCAGATGTGTTTAAAAAAATTACTAATACATATGCACAAGTTCAGTGATATGCAAATATAATGGAAACCTTCCAAACTAGCTTTCAATACTTAACCATGTGTGCCTGTGAAATACTTTCCGCAAATCTTATCCCATTGATTTGTTTCAATATGGGAACATGCTTCCATGTAAAAAGCTTGTTCTTTTCTGTTCAACATGGAGGATGCTTCCATCACTACTAGTTGCACAATACCATAATATAATAATGTACATATACATTAATATCTACGTGTACGCCCCATGAAAGTGTACACGCCCCTTTCCTTTTTCTGTTTTTTTCAATTTTTTAATAAGTGGTATTTTATGTCTTCGTCTTTCCCAGATTTTTAGGGTTTTCTGCAACAATTTTTACGGCCGTCATTGATTTTTTTCATAATCTTGCATTCTTTTATATATTAATTATAGGTTACACTTCAAGATCGTAGCTTATCATTTATAAATTGATTTTAACTCCAGATTTCAAAAAGTGAATTTTTTGGTGAGATTTGACCATTGTTGTTTGAGTTTCATTCTGCAACTGAAACACGACCACCGCGGCGGGCGGATTTTGAGCATCATAACCACCACGAGCTACTGTCATAGTACAAAGGATATGTATTGAAGAGAATGACATGGAGGGAGAGTCCGTTTGTGTTGATTACACGGCGAAGGGGAAGACAAACTGTGACAGTTTCGCGATCGAGCTCGAATGAAGTTCACCGGCGGTCACGGAGGAGGACCAGGAAACATGGCGAAGAGGAGATGCGGCATAGATAACCTAGGATCGAGAGGTTGAAGAGTGAGATGTGAAGGAGTAGATTTTGAAGCTTTTTAATTTCAAAATTTTGTTTTTCTAAAATAATAATAATAATAATAGTAGGACCACTTCAGTTAGAGAAAGAGACTTTAGTTGATAATGTTTGGTTTGTAGTTACATAAAACTACCTCAGTAGTGATAACTGCCTTATAATGTAATAAAAATTTAGAAACTGTCCTATAGTGTAAAACACTCGATGTATAACTCCTATTTACAAAAGAAATGACCACCCGCTTAATAGTTTTTTTTTTGGAAAACTTTGTTGCAATTAAATTGAGGGATTATGTATGTTTCTGAAAGTATTTGCAAAAATTTAAAAAGTATTCTAAGGGCATGTTTATTGGAAGTCTTTTAGTACAGGTTATTAATTTTTTAAGAGACGTTTCTTAACTTTTAACTAAGAAAACCTAAGAATTGTATCTAAAATAAGAGACATAAGAATCGTCTTTTAACTAAAAATATTTATAAAAAAAAGAGTCAAATTAAGTTAAGAACCCTACCCTAAGAGATCCGAGATAAACATGGCCTAATTTCTACTGTTTAAAAATGTTATTGTCTAATCATGGTAACATGATATATCATATGGTTTTATCTCGGTCCAATTTGCACAACGATGTGACTGATGTCTAACTATACTGAATTTAAAATCATGGGTCCAAGTTTAACTTTCCTCCTAATTTTCTTTAGAAATCATTGTTGCTATACTAATGAGTCTTGTTTCATTGACTTTTCATGCCTTTATTTTTTATTTACAAATTTTAAAATGGTACCATTTTTCTTTTCTTTTGTCTTGATTCTCTCAAGACAAACCCACCAAGACAAAGAGATAGATATTCCCTTTCTAACATCAAGACAAAGGTCCATAAATATCCCCTTTCGACACCTCTCTCATTCACCATGCAATTTGTCTTTCCTTCCCACCAAGACTTCTCTCCAGCAAGTCCATAAAGTCTTTCTTTGATTTTGAGATTCTTTGCAACTTTCTTGGTAAGCTTCTTCTTCTTCGCAGGTTTGATCATTAGGTGAAACAAACATCTTGATCTGCCAATCAATTGAAACTAATTAAGTATAAAGTTCAAATAACAAAGTAGTTATTGATCTTGTTTTATTTGAAGTTCCAGATGGCAATAGGAATCTTTGGATTGATCCCAAGCTCATCACCAGACGAGCTACGGAAGATTCTACACACACTTTCAACAAAATGGGGAGACGTGATTGAGGATCTTGAGAGTCTTGAAGTGAAGCCGATGAAAGGAGCAATGACTAACGAAGTGTTCATGGTGAGTTGGCCTAGAAAAGAAACGAATCTTCGATGTAGGAAACTTCTTGTTCGTGTTTATGGTGAAGGCGTAGAGCTTTTCTTTAACAGAGAAGACGAGGTTCGAATTTTCGAGTTCGTGGCTCGCCATGGCCACGGTCCAAGACTCCTTGGCCGTTTCGCCGGCGGTAGAGTCGAGGAGTTTATCCATGCCCGGGTAACTTAATTTCCCTTGTCTGAATTTTAGTTATTTATGAACATGTTCTTTCTTTGATTGGTCCACGACATCTACATGATGTATTGATTCACTGATATTAAAATGGGCTGCCTTTTTTTGTGGTTTAAAAACCTGAAAATTGCAAACCGAGATTCTTCCGGTTTACCTGTGGTTCAGTTCTGTTGTGCTTTTGTTTGGTTATACTTTCTGTCCGTTTACTGAAATATAGGAAACAGTTTGATATATTCTAGGTTTGCTTGGAATTCGTTTTATCAATATTTTAAAAATCGGTTTCCACTGCCTCTAGCGGCATATAAACCTGTAATGGATTTTAAATTCGGAGATAAGCTGCTAAAATCAGCTTAATCGGTCCAAAACTAATTTAAATTAATCTAGAGTAGTTTTTATCAGTTAAATTAAATAACAAATGTTAGTATAAATCTACAAAATTATCTAATTTCTTCCTTATATATCTTATTTTTTTATAATCCATTAAATTAAGTTTACAATTATATTCAAAATTTAAAATTTCAAATAGTAATATAATGCACTAAATAATTCATTAACATTTAGTTAGGGTTAACGTTACGAATAATCTACTTATTCTTAAGCTTTTTACTGCATAGTTATCGTCTACCATTTTTTTAATTGCATTTTATTGTAATTTGGTGGATTTCAAAGAAACAAGTTTTCTTTTTAGTTCGCTTCTTTTATGTTTTTTTTTTTATTAATCTAAGGATCTCTCAAATCTATGAAAGATCCAGCCTAAATCTCAAAGAAAAGTGCAGTACATAGATAAATTCTTTCTTATTGAAAATTTAAATGGACCAAAAATAAGATTTATATTCATGTAAGTGTTATAAATAATGTGATTTAGTTTTATATAACAGATGAATCAACCTTTAAATGAGTTGACGTCCTAAACCCATTATCTTACCACTCGACTTCGAGTTCCTGGATAACAAATATCAGTTTTTCCTTTCAGTTCGGTTCAAAATCGGTTTTTCCTTTCATGTTGGTTGGCTTTTACGTTGTTTTATGATATTTAATGAAACCAAAAATCGGTCTATACTTCTTTTTTCTTTCTTTGGAACGTTTGTAGTCTTGTTCAAATAACTGGTTTGCCTTTCAATGCTGGCGTTAAACCAGAATAAATAAAACCGAGTTATGCCCGGTATAGCATCATACCGATTGAGTTAAAATTGTTGAGATACTTAGGGGTGATTGGCAAGTGTTATTGAGTGGTTCCCACAACCATTATTCTTTCTACAGCCACTTTACATTACCATTCATGCTCTAGTAAAAAAAATCCTAATCTACAGCCCAAACTTTTAAAAAGTAAATATTTTGGCTATAAAAATCAAATTTTATACAGTTTTTATATTTAAAAATTTTAAAATAGTTTTTACAGCAATGAAGTCTACATCAAAGACGAAATATCTACAGCCTAAATTTTAAATGAAAGAAACTAAAGTTACATCCACTACCAACCAAACTCACTAACTCATGCATCTTTCTCTTCAACTGAACTACGAAAGTTTGTCTCTCTCTCTCAGTACCGCCACAAACAACCTCAACACCCTAGCTCCGGCCTGCCGCGTTAGCGGTGCCGGAGGCGCCATCCTCTTTTCTCCTTTTCTTTTTGCTTCTCTATGCTTAGTCAAAACCAAGTCGAGATGCAATCGACTCTGAGACTGGTGTGTTCTAACTGAAGCTGCGGTGCATACACGGAGATGACCACCGACTGTTCTTGGAGCGACGGCGAGACTCAAGGAGTGGCTACGGAGAGGGAAGTCGGCGTTTAAGGACCGAAGTCCTCCTCAGATCTATTTTTCAAGCTTTCAGATCTAGGGTGAGATCTTCAAGACGGCGGCGCGTGGACTGGGTGATCGACCCCTCTAACTCAGAGTGTGTCCCGACGGGTCAAACGGGTGGAGGAGAGGTGCAAGAAGAAAAAGTGGATGGAGGGTTGCTCCTCGGTTCTCGGGGACAACACGCACCAAGGCTCACGACGACGGAGTAGTCAACCAAAGGAGGAGTCTTGGTCGGCGAAGCGTGGCGGAGCAGTACTTCCCAGCGCCGGATCCTAGCCGTGGCTTGTGTCCGGTGGTACGCGTTCCGAACCTCCAGAAGCTTAAAACAGAGTATCAGTCCCATTTCCCATCGTCACGGTCCGACTTTCATTCCGGGGTTTATATCCGGTTTTTTGGCTATGGATCGAGGCAAGATTTAACGACAGATACAAATCAATCCCGGACGCGCCATCCCGGTGATGATGTCGTTAGTGCACACACTTAACTCGGATCTTGGGAGACTAACGAATTGAACGTTCAACGACGTTTCGGTTTAGGTTTATAGCTGTTTCGTGCATACTCTTGTCTTCGTATCGTTTGGTCTAGTTTAGGGTTTAAGAAACGGTTCATTTCAATTGTGAGATGAACTCGTTTCATTGTGGTGAAAAATACACCAACGTCTTGATTGGGTAGCGTAGGATCCTTCTAAGTGTTCCTAGGCGATACTAGATCTCGTTGTGTGTATGTTGGGTTAAATCTCTAGAGGTTACAATCCTGTATTCACTCTTTGGATTAATGAAAAGTTGTTGTTGAGCCAAAAAAAAAAAAAAAACTCACTAACTCATGCATCTTTTAACAATGGATCAGACATTATCAGCGACCGATCTTCGTGATCGGAACATATCAGCTTTAGTGGCAACTAAGCTAAGAAAATTTCACAACATAAACATCCCTGGAGATCAAACTGTTCACATCTGGGACAGGATGAGGTAAGAAACTTCAAACATAAAAGCTTTCCCCCCCCCCCAATAAATGTATAGATCAGACAAAAGTAATATTCATTTGAAATATAACAGGACTTGGGTAGGACAAGCCAAGAATCTGTGTTCAGCTGAAGATTCAAGAGAGTTTGGTCTAGACAACATTGAAGATGAAATCAACTTGCTAGAACAAGAAGTGAACAATGAGTATCACCAACAAGAAATTGGGTTTTGTCACAATGATTTGCAGTATGGTAATATCATGCTTGATGAAGACACCAATGCCATTACTATTATTGTAAGTCTTACTCATAACACATTTATTAACATGAATCGTTATAGTTTCCCATTTGTTGAGTTGTGGGAAAAATGGGGTGTTTTGGACAGGACTATGAGTATGCAAGTTACAATCCAGTTGCTTATGACATAGCGAATCACTTCTGTGAGATGGTAGCAAATTACCATTCTGACACTCCTCATATCTTGGACTACACTCTATATCCAGGTACAGTGATCAATGAAATAAATGTTTATGAATCCATGACCAAGAAAGTGTGTTTTATTTTGTTTGAATCTTTGGTTTTGGAATTGCAGGAGAAGAAGAAAGGAGGAGATTCATCTGCAACTACCTCACATCTTCAGGTTAAAAGCCTGCTCGTTTCGTTTAAAGAACTTTAAAGAAATTTCCTTCCTATGACTCAATCTAAAACTTGGTTTCAAAAAAACAGATGAAGAACCAAGCGAGGAAGACATGGACCATCTTTTGGATGATATAGAGAAGTATACATTGGCGAGCCATCTCTTCTGGGGCTTATGGGGAATCATCTCTGTAAGCTATTTCACTTTTTCTTTCATGCAGATGAAAGTAGAACAATAACCTCATAAGCTTATTATTGTGTGTGAATGTGAACTATGCAGGGCTATGTGAACAAGATTGAGTTCGATTATCTCGAGTATTCAAGGCAGAGATTCAAACAGTACTGGCTTCGAAAGCCCCAGCTTTTATCTTTCTACTCATCTCATAAGTAAAAATGCTCTACAAAAAGCAACCTGAGCAAGAGGATTGACACGTTTTATGCCAATGCTATAATAACTGTGTAATTTTTATTACGATGTAATGAGTTTATAGTTATAAGATCAATGTCAAATACAATAATAATTCCACCAAAAGAGAAAAGGTTTAATACTTTTACCTCCAATCATGACAATTAGTTTTTCAAGAAGAAACCATTTCCATGATAGAGATTTAAGGATCAAGAGTTGCCATGGAGTGGACTGTATCAATGACAGAGTCTATAAGGTCATGAGACTTGCTTGTACCAGCAAGCGTCAGATGTTTTGGGGCTTCAGCTCTATCGAAATAGAATGCACCAGAGACAAGCTTCTCTTTAGGCTGAAGTGCTAGCCAAACGATTGTGTCTGCTCCTTCTTCACTTGTTCTAAGCTTACCAGAGAAACTGATTCACAGGTTTTAAACTTTCTTTTAGCACAAAGGAGATGTTTTGGTTTAATAAAAAAAGGTATGTTACAAACTTCTCTTACGATTCATTGAAACTAGGCAAACTCCTGGCGACACCAGGTGTCTCAGCCCATCCAGGGTGCATTGAGTAGAAACCTATGCCTTTGTTCTTGTACTTATCAGCCCATTTTTCTGTCAGAGCCACCTATATCATTTTCATACAAACAAAACTTAGAAAAAACAGACAAAAAAAAAAGATAGATTCTGATTTTACCGACCTGGATTCGTTTGTTCCGTGCATATTGCAACACTCCATCGAACTTTTCACCACTAAACTGCAGAACAACCATACACAACACAGAGTTGAGTGTTGCAAACAGTTCCAAAGAGGTTACACAAAATTGTGTCAGATTGTGGTTAACCTGAAGATCTGGTGTAAGTGGAGACGTGTACATTCCACCAGAGGAGACGGTGATGACTTTGGCTTCAGGTGAGGCTTTCTCCAACAATGGAAGCATCAGCTCTGTCAATGTGTATGTCCCAAGTACATTCACCGCGAAATTTAACTCAAACCTAATACAATCATATGGAACATTAATCAAAGGTAAAGCTGTGGAAATGCTCAAGAAAGATAACTGAGACCAACCCTTCAGGTGTAGTTGTACGTTTGTTCTCAAGCAAACCAGCATTATTAACCTAAAAACAAAAAATCAGAATCAAAGAAAGTTTTAGAATAGCCGAGCTTTAGTGAAACGCTTTTTTTTCTAAGCAGCAGTAAAAAAAAAAAAACAGGCATTACCAGCACATGAACCGGAACATCCTTGGAAGCAAAACTCGAAGCAAATGACTTTATGTCATTAACAGAAGACAAATCACAAACCTAACAAAGAAGCAAAGCTAAATGAGTTTGATATCTTCCAATATATGCATAGAAAGAGTATTAAAAAAACATACTTCAAGGTAGACATTCTGGTTTCCTGTAGAGTTTTGAATCTTAGAAAGAGCCTCTTGTCCTCTTTCCTTGTTCCGACACACCATGTAAACAGTTGCTCCACTATAAAACAAAAACAAAAAAGAGAGAGAGATTATATAGATTGTGACAAAAAAATCATTTCATGTTTTTCCATCATAACTGAGAAAAAGATTTACCGTGAAGCAAGACCTTCTGCAGCTGCGTAACCAATTCCAGAGTTAGCTCCAGTGACCACACAATTTCTTCCATGTATTTGTATCTGCATATCTTCAGGTTTGAACTTTTTTGAATGGTCTCTGCCATAAACAAATCACATGAATTCAAGTAAGGTTAACACAATACAAAGAGTATGATCATATACAAGTTAAGGAAACAAGATGAAACTGTTTGAAACACTTACAGGAAACCATTCTTGGTGAAATTCATATAGCCATAAATCCCAAAAGCGGTTGATCTCCATGTCTATAGAGACAAAAGTACAAGTTAAGAGCATGTTTATTGCTAAAACTCTTAAGTGTCTCTTAAGTGGGCCATAATGGTTTTTTAACTATTAAAAATATGATAAAGAACTTTATTAAGAGACATCTAATTAGAATGGTTTATTGGTAGTATTTTAATTAATGAAGGAAGAGAGAAGAGAAACAAAGAAAGGGAAAGAGAAGCACAGAGATGGAACGCATGGGAAGCATCAACACTTCCCTTTGGTCAATTGCTTTGCGACACGTGGCTGGTAAGGGACGTTCCTTCTGCACCTTAATTAAGGTGCGTTCCTTCTCTTTTTCTCTTTTTTTCTTTTATTTTAATTGCAGTTAGTATTAAAAACTCCACTTAAGGGACTGCAATAAACCTGCTCTTAGAGGAAAAAAGGACTTGCCTTTAAGTGAATTCAAGGAAACCTACACTAGACAAGAAACGAACAAACATAGATTAAGTGAATTCAAGGAAAAAAGGACTTGCCTTTAAGAGGAACATTTTGGTTTTGTTACGGAAGAAGATACAAGTTCCTGACTTGGTGGAGACAGAGATGTTAGATTTAGTAATGGTGCGGAGGAATTACAAGTCATGCGAACCCTTATTAGTGAAGACTGTCGATTCAGGTTTCTCGGTAGACGTTGCGCCACGTAGAGATAGCCTCGCCATACAAAATACTCACTGTGACGTCAATGTTTTTTTTTTGTCAAGTGGAATACCATTAAGCCCCTTACAAGAAAAATTAATGGCCTACATGACCCGTCCACTGTACAATACACTTTAGGCCTTTAAACCCATAAAGAAAAACCGTAGAGGAAGGGAATCGAGAAACATCCACCATGTCCGATTCTCATGCAGTCAATGGACATGTGTCAAAACGGAAAACGACTACCATGTTCGATTCTCATGCAGTCAATGGACATGTGTCAAAACGGGAAACGACTACCATGTCTGATTCTTACGGTGGATAAAAGCGACATTTCTGGTAGATTACGGCGGAGACTAGGATTCTGATTTGATTCACTCTTACGATGGATCATCATTCTTCTCTAGTTCATTGGTTCTCCAGTAGATTGACGGCTTATGTTTCTAGCTCAAGCGTCATATGCACAGCTGAGTCAAGGGAGGTCACTCGTATTCTGTTTTTGATCAGTACTCTGTAACGATCAACTGTTGATTCGTTTACAATGGTGGACAAAGGCAAGGGTATTATGTATGAGGAGGATGATGATGAGCCTATCCACATACCAGATGAGGCGGATGAGAATTTGGTGCAGGAATATAGCCTTTCTCTTATTGGAAAGGTCCTAGCTCCAAGGAAACAAAGTGTAGACAAACTGCTTGAAAAGATGCCATCGCAGTGGGGTTTAGGGGGCAAAATTTCTTCTTGTGACATTGCCAATGGAAGATTTTTGCTGAATTTTGAGTCTAAAGAGGACTTGAATCATGTTCTGAGTCAAGGGCCCTTCCACTTTAATTACCACATGTTTGTTCTTGCGCGCTGAGAGCTTGTTATTGATGATGACTATCCCTTCATGATGATGTTCTGGGTGCAGCTTCAAGGTATCCCTCTTCATTTGTCAACTGTGTTGAATCTGGAAAGCATTGGAGGAAAGTTAGGGAAGTTTGATACATTGGATGCTACAGAGAGAAAGATTCGAGTAGTGATTGATTTAAGAAGGTCTCTAAAGTTCTATAGAAAGCTTCACACAAAGAACAAAGAGGAGATAAGTATCAAGTTGTTCTATGAGAGGTTATTTAAGCATTGCACTAATTATGGTCATATGTCACACGAGGTTGGCGAATGCTTGAAGAATCATCAATCCTCAAGCTCTGTGTTTGCTCGGCTACAAGCTGATTATGTGGTCCGTGCGAAAGAGTTGACCCAGAGGGGATCCCATACTCAGAGATATGGCACAAGTATTGATCAGAGTAGGAACGGGGTTTCTGAAAGGTTTGTCAAGAATGAGCCTTTGGCAGGGGAGAGGGTTCAGCGTTCTTATTTCTCTGGGAGGATGCAGAAGATTTCCAGAGCTAAAAGCTCAATACAATCCTTACTCTCGACAAAGCATGGATGAAAAGTATGACCACAAAAAAAATTTGGAGAGAAAAGACTAGGAGGGAGGTTAAGGAAGGGTTTATGCGTAGTGGGGATCACAACACAGATCACAGCTTGGCCCATATGGCTTCCGAGTTCGACATCAAAGGAGGTTAATGGGAGCTCTGGTGCTCGTCTTTCATCTCAGATTGTTGACAGAAACGTCACTTATCATGTTTCACCGGAGAATATGCGTTCTTTAAACTCTATAGCGACATATGAGATGATGGAGGATGTTGAGGGATCCCTCCAAAGGATGAGGATATTATTGGAGCTTTGGTTGATGAGGAGAACAATGGTGATGATGCAATGGTTGAAGACGTAAGAGGTAATGAACTTACAGTGGAGGATGATGATGATTTGCTTGGAGAAGAACTTAATAACATGGAACTGAAAGATCATGTGAGTCATGAGTTCTCCAGTGTCTCTCCTACGGTGTATAAACGCCAAATAAATCTTCTTACATCTTGGTTCCTCATGGTTTGATTAGATCATGAAGATATTGTCATATGTCTGAATAGGCCAATCTGGAATCACCTGAATAGAAAGTGGGATAACTTCTTCCTCACAACTCCTATGAGATTTATTCAACTTCGTGGTTATTTTCCACTGATTAATGGTTCCAAATCAAGCTTCTTACATCTTGGTTCCCCATGGTTTGATTAGAATCATGAAGATATTGCCATATATCTAAAGAGGCTAATCTAGAATCACATGAATAGAAAGTGAGATAACTTCTTCATCATGACTCCTATGAGATTTATTCAACTTCCTGGTTATTGTCCACTAATTATTGGTTCCAAATCAGGCTTCTTACATCTTGGTTCCTCATGGTTTGATTAGAATCATGAAGATATTGCCATATGTCTAAATAGGATAATTTGGAATCACCTAAATAGAAAGTGAGATAGCTTCTTCCTCATAACTCCTATGAGATTTATTCAACTTCATGGTTAATGTCCACTGATTAATGGTTCCAAATCAAGCTTCTTAGATATTGGTTCCTCATGTTTTGATTATAATCATAAAGATATTGTCATATGTCTGAATAGATAAATAATCATTCTCCAGTTTTCCAAACAAATATTATCTAACTGACCATAGACAAACTTTACTTATATTATAATAGAGTTAAGACATGCGCAATGCGCATGATGATAATTGTATATACAAATTACTTTTTGTACTATTATTTATTTTGTGTTTTTTACATGTTATAAATAAAAAATAATACTTATTTATTTACAATCACTTTATATAAATAAATTTTAAAAATAAATATTATCAACATATATATATATAGAGTATATTTTTAATTTGTCTATACATTAAATGAAGCTTCATACTTATATTGTCTTATGATCATTTGTATATTTTTATAATAAAATTTTCAAACTATTAATGACATAATTTTCAATATGAGATGTTTAATAAATTTATAGTAATTCATAATCGTTTTAAAAATTTAATTCATAGTTTGAAACTAGAGTATTAAGTTCTCAATACTTGTTCAATGCAAATTTTTAAATTAATAACTTTGTGTATTTAAGATGTTATATAGTTTAATTTAAACGTTACTAAAAATAATATAATATATATAATCTGAATATCTATTAAGTGATACATCCTAATCATTGATTGTACAATCGTTTGTATGTTGTTATAACAAAACAAAATCAAACTATTATTCACAAAATATTTTATGTGGAAGTTTAAAAGTATATTAATTTATGGGAAAATTGCCAAAACTGACCTAAAACTTGATTTGAATTGCAAAAGTAAACCCAAACTTGAATCAAATGCAAAAGTAACCTAAAAGGCTATTGAAATTACAACCAGACCCTTGTGAACAAACAAAAAATCGATTTTTGTTTCCGTTTCTAACCCCCGCAAGTCTTCTGTGTAGACGACTTAATTATAAGTCGTCTGGACGACTTACTTGTAGGTCGTCTATTATAGTATTTCTTAAAAATAATTTAAAAATTTTGTAAAAAATATTTTGATAAGTAAAAAATTGAAATCATGTAATTAACATATGCTTAAAGAGATATAAATTAAGATATAACAAAGTTAATTGTTTTCAACATAGATGAGTGAAAGTAGTGAGTCATGATATTCTTTGATTTAGGTTTTCCCAACATATGTTCTAGTATTGTATGTGTTCTTAAGGTTAGATTTTGGAAAGCATAAATGTTTTTTTGAAAAACTTAAAATTGACATAGGTGTGTTTATTTCTGTGTATAGTTAACACTATTTAAGTATAATTTGATTTTATAACGTGGTTAGTTAGTTAATTTAGTCAATTTAGTTTAGGGTTTAGGATTTAGGGTCTGGGCCGACTTACTAGTAAGTCGTCTGGTGAATATTTACGGTAGACGACTTACTAGTAACTCGTCTGATGCACGTTCAAACCGGACCGAACCTTTAGTTTTACCATTTTACCAATGTGCTTTTAAACATAACCGGATTTTTTACCGGGCATATATAATATTTTTTTTTGGTTTACTGTTTCGCGAAATTTAGAAACTGTAACGTCATTTCTCTCAAAGAGGCGATTTCGAAGGCGTTTTCCGACGATTCTCTGTAATCCATCATTCTCACAACTGTTTTCTCACCGCCGTTATCACCGTCATTCTCACCACCTTTCTCACCGCCGGTTCCTCTATTTCAAACCCTAGCGGCGTTTGTCTGTAAACCCTAGCGACATTTGTCTGTAAACCCAAGCGGCGTTTGTCTGTAAACCCAAGCGGCGTTTGTCTGTAAACCCTAGCGGCGTTTGTCTGTAAATCCTAGCGGTGTTTCTGTCAGAGGCGTGTCTGTAAACCCTAGCGAGGTAAGTTAAAACGTTGTCTCTTAAGTCCACCGTTCTCACCACCGTTCTCACCACCGTTCTCACCGCATTCCTTTTTGGCTGTCTATTTTGGCAGATTTATAACCGCTGTGTCGAAGGCGACTATGGCTTCTCCAAATTTTCAAGTATGCTCTAAAAATGTCTACTGGAAGTCTTGGAAGACTTATAATTAAGTCGTCTAGAAAGTCTTCCAGACGACTTAATTACAAGTCTTCAGCTGGAAGACTTTCCAGACGACTTAATTATAAGTCGTCTGGAAAGTCTTCCAGACTTATAATTAAAATATTATACTGGATGGTTGTGTGTTTGAGATGGTTATCTTTCATTGTTTTACAGACAAAAAAATGGATATTCCAAAACTCCCCCGAAGGTTACATACATTAGGGGAAGAGCCCCCCGCAATGAAAGCTATTTCGTATCATACGGATTGTTCGAAATTGCATGCTGCTTTAAAGAAAGCTCTTCATGGTGACGAATATTAAGAGCTAAAGGAGTCAAAGTTGGGAGTTTTCATCAAGTTTAAAGAGCTCGGATTTTCTTGGGCTTCAAGGCTGGTGCACTACATGCTCGGGTTCCAGCTGGACATAAAGAAGAAGTACGAGCTATGGAGTCTAGTTGGTCCAGAACCTGTGAGGTTTTCACTGTTAGAGTTTGAAAACCTCACTAGTCTAAACTGCGAGTACATAGAGGACCTTGAGAGACCGAAGTGTGTTGTTTCAAAGGAGATGGCTTCTTTCTGGGACATGTTGGGAGTTCATGTCGAAGCTGGGCCATCTACTGAGCAGATAATAACAGCATTTGAGAGATGCGCAGGGTGGTCTCGGGAAGATCGCAAGCGGCTCGGGTACCTTGCCATCTTCACTGGATACATTGAAGGGAGAAAGTATTCAACCGCCACAAGGGTTAGTTTGGCAAGGCTAGTGATGAATTTAGAACATTTTGAGAACTATCCATGGGGGAGAGTCGCGTTCAAGGTGCTGATGGACTCTTTGAAGGGCAAAGATATTTTGGGCTGTTACACTGTTGATGGGTTTATACAAGCTCTCCAGGTCTGGGTGTACACAGCTCTGCCGGAATTGGCTGCTAATTTTGGTAATCCCATACCAAATAGACCGTCTCCACCGATACTGGCTTACATGGGTGGCAAAAGACGCAGATGCTTTAAAGATGCTATCTGCAGACATGTATTTACTTCTATCCTTTACTCCCAAAATTAAGTCGTCTGGAAAGTCGGCTGGAAAGTCATCTGGAAAGTCTTCCTACTGGACGACTTACCAGACGACTTAATTAAGTCGTCTGGTAAGTCGTCCAGTAGGAAGACTTTCGAGACGACTTTCCAGACAACTTTCCAGATGACTTTCCAGACGACTTTCCAGACGACTTATTTATAAGTTAATCCGTCAAATATCTAAGTTCATATCTTATATTTACTGCAGAGTACGGTGGTGAACTTCGTTGAGAAGGACTATGGTGAAATGTTTCCAAAATGGAACTTTGATGCTGAGGACCTTTCCACGGAGAACATAATTAAAGTTATGTTTAATCAGAGACCGTGGAAGTGGACCATGGATTGCTGGGAAGTCACCGGTACTTGGGTCAATACAAAGCCGGTGGTTGTGAGTCCATCGAAGAAAGCCATAATTTTGGTAGAAGAAGAGAGTCCAAGACCTCTGAAGAAAGCTCGTAAAGAGGCTAAAAAAGAGGCACCTGCAGAGGCTAAAAAAGGGGCACCTTCAGAGGAGAGTGCAGGGAAGTTTGCAGAGGCTGGTGAAGAGGTTCGCACAGAGGCTCGTCCAGAGGTTACTACGACTGTGCTTGGGATGACCAAAGAGGACCTTGAAGAAATTTCAAGGACATATTTGATGCCATGAGGGAAGGGTTTGGGACGTGCCTTATGGAGATCAAGCATTTGTCAGAAAAAGTGGAAGCAGTGGAGAAGAAGGTTAGTATCACCAAACAAGGGAAAGGGACATCCTCTCAACCCACTACCTCTCAACCTAAAGGCACATCCTCTCAACCTAAAGGCACATCCTCTCAACCCACTGCCTCTCCCGGGTTTAGTGAAAGTGTTAATGGGGAGAAGGATAAAACACCTCTGGATGAGAGTGTTAAAGGGGAGAAGGATAAAACACTTCTTGATGAGAGTTTTAACGATGAGTCCGCATCTGAGAGCCTTGTTCTATTGGCCAAAAAAACAGACAACTTATGGTCGACTTACCAGACGACTTACCAGACGACTTATGGTAAGTCTTCTACGCAGATGACTTATGGTAAGTCGTCTGGTATCTTATGACTTGTATTATTTTATATGCAGCATATGGATGCTTGGATCAATGTTTTGAGGAAGAGGCACCAGGAGACGCCACACCTTTTCAGGAGCGAGAGAATATGCTTCCTTGATCATCTCTTTTCTCAACAATGGAGATTCAACTACCAGGATTTTAAGGATTCGCAGCCCGATGGCTATGGTTTAGGAAGAAGACTTCCTGGTGGGGCGTGGGCTTATTATTCAGGCGAGTTACCATCATTTTGCAGGACGGACAAGGTTTGGGGGACAGATTTTGATGATATCTATTTGCCAGTGAACCAGAGCGACACTCATTGGATTGCGGTGTGGATATCGATCCCTAAGAGACACATAGTCGTCTGGGACAGCATTCGTTCACATATCTCCTCTGAAGAACTGGATCTGATAATGGAGCCTTTTCTCCAGATGCTCCCTTATATGTTTTTTGAGTGTGCATCCGTTTCTCAACGTGACCAGTTATCACCGGAGCCATTCACGTATGAGAGACCAACCAATATCCCTCAGGCCAGATCTGGTGATTGTGGCGTGTAGACTCTGAGGTACATTGAATGTCATGCTCTTGGGATGCCATTTAACCAAAAAGACTTTGCTAAGCCTAACGCGAAGACTATGAGGGATAAGATGGCGATCGATATATTTAAAGAGCTTCCTGAGCAGCATGCGAAAGAAAACGATGACATTGTAAAAAACCTTGGAACATATGATGTATGATAGATTAGGATTTGTGTGTACTTGAACTTGTAATTTATGATAGATTAGGATTTGTGTGTATTTGAACTTGTAATTTATGATAGATTAGGATTTGTGTGTACTTGAACTTTTAATGTAATTAGACGACTTAGCATTATATTGGACGACCTAACAGAATACTGGACGACCTAACTGAATACATAGACTAAACACAAATTCTTAATACATGACAATTAGACGACTTAACATTATATTGGACGACCTAACAGAATATTAAATGACCTAACTCTGGACGACTTACTTTAAGGTCTTGTGGAAGAATAAACACTACAGGACTAACTTCAAGGTCTTATGGAGGACTAACCTTCTGGACAACTTACTTGAAGGTCTTCTGGAGGACTAACCTTCTGGACGACTTACTTGAAATTCTTCTGGAGGACTAACCTTCTAGATGACTTACTTGAAGGTCTTCTAGAGGAATAAACTCTGGACGACTTACTTGAAGGTCTTCTGGACGACCTTCAAGTTAGTCTTCTAAAGGTTCCTTATATTGTGGTTTCGTATGACCAGTTTCATTGCAGTTTGAGCATCTATAAACCCTGTGTTTTTTCCTGGGTTTGCGTCCTCTCATCCTGGATAGCTCCAACCAGGATTGCCATCTTGATTTCTTCTGTCTTCCCGGACCACGTTTTACCTCCGGAGGCAAGCATGTGCGTTCCTCAACTTGTTGTCCAACACAAGGATATATATTTTCTGAGTATCCTGCAAACAAATAATCCTTTGAGTACACTGGACTTATAAGTGTGGAGATATGCAAACCAGCATGTATTCCAGCAGCTATAGCATGAGAGCAAGGTATTTTCTCCACTGCATAAACACCACAATCACACATTCCATGTTCCAAATCAACCACACAGTCCATTTTGCCACCTTTCACAAAGAATCGCCATCCATCAATTGGTTGAACCCTCATCGTATCCGCTATCTCCGATCAAACAGCAAGCAAGTATTCAACACCGCGACTATGGTGACTTGGGAGACTCAAAGCATCATCTCTCCTTTTCCAAAACCACTTTCCTAGCTTCTCTCTTATGTACTCCAATAGGAACTGAATAGGAAATCCTCTAGCTCGCTTCAGTGCGGAATTAATATATTCTGCGATGTTGCTTGTTTTTATGTTGTACCTGTCCCCCTGAGAATAAACCCTTGACCATAGGGTGACATCGACATCCTCCAAATACGTTGCAAGGTCCGGGTTTGCACTCCGTATCTCAGCCATGTACCGGTTAAAATCTGAAACCGTATGGGCATAAGCAGCACCTTTCACCAAGTACAAGAGATGTTTCCCTTCATACTTTTTGACAATGTTATCTTGAAGGTGATAATAACATATTCCTCGGGTTGCCCAGGGAAACACCTTGTCACACGCACTTTTAATGGCTGCATGCCGGTCGAAGACTATCACGAGAGGCTGCTCATCAGATAAACAACTAGCCAATTTTGTGAAAAACCATTCCCAAGAAGGGTCATCTTCAGCATCTATGATCCCAAAAGCCAATGGAAATATCTGAAAATTCCCATCTTGTGCGGTTGCAACTAACATAGTACCTTCATACTTCCCATGTAGGTGAGTCCCATCCACGACAATGACCCTTCTTTGATACTTAAAACCTCTGATAGAAGCTCCAAAAGAGAGAAATAGATACTTAAATCTTTTTTTTAGAATCAAGTTCTATAGCTGTGATAGAACCGAGATTTGCTAAGGAGATTTGCTCGAGATATGATGGTAGACGCGAATACCCATCTTCTGCTGATCGTCTCACCAATATTTGTGCATATACCAGTGCTCTGTATGAAGTGGTGTAATCAAGCGTCATGCCAAACATGTTCTTCATTGCATCAGTGATATGTTGTGGATTCAACCCATCAATGATTCCAACACGATCAATGAAAAGCCTAGCAACATACTTCAGAGTATAGTGTCTCCGCTGAGCGATTTGGTCTCCCACTGAGCATGTATGTGTTTCCACATACTTTGTTACCCAAAACGTGTTTGTTCCATGTTTCACACTCGCTCTCATCTTCCATCCACAACCACTAACCCGACAGGTTGCCACAAAGAGAGTTTTCGTTGACTTATATATTCTGAAGGAGAACTTACGCTTAACTGCTGTCAACCGCAGCTCTGAAAGCAGTGCATCCTTGCTAACAAAACTCTGGTTGACGTAGATACTGTTACCATTCGATCTTTCTCCTTCAATAGCATAAGTCTTTTTGAATTCTTCAAAACACATATCATCATCTTCTTCCAAATCCTCATCTTTAACCTTTCCATAAACACTGTAATCCTCACCATTCTCGTCCGCTTCAGCAACAATAGAGATATCATCATTCTTCTCCCAATCCACCTCCTCTCCATCATGATTTCCATCTTCAACCAAATCATCATCATCTTCTTCCCTTTCCTCTGAAACCGTTTACACCTTGCTACGGCTTGATACACAAAGCCGTACTCCATGCGTTTTGGTTATCTCGAGCAATTTCGAACTTGTCTATCACTTGTAACATGAATAGGAGGGGTGTCTGGAGCCTGCATCATTTATACTGGTAATGAGTAGGTTATCTCCACAGATTATGTGCTCATGTCCAGGTTATAATCTTTTTGAGCTATTGCAACAAGTTCAGCATGTGTCGAACTTTCACTCAACAAAAATATTCTCGCTCTTTTGAAATTAGCAACCACAAAATCCCAATAGCAATCTTTCAACAACCATTCTCCATACACTGCATGTAACTTATGCATCATATGAAAAAGTTCAAAATAAAACACATTAGTAAACATAGAGAAAATGAAAGTTTACTAAACATTGATGCAGACGACTTATGGGTAAGTCGCCAGGAAGACATAGACGACTTACTGGTAAGTCGTCCAAACATGTTATTTTTGCAATTGACTTTTAAATGGGAGACTTACTTGTAAGTCGTCCATCTTTGTTTGTTAAAAAAAAATTCTAGACGACTTACCAGTAAGTCGTCTAGGATAAACAAGGTAGTTTTGCATTTGACCAAATTGTGTCAGATATTTGACTTTTCTTCGACGACTTACCAGTAAGTCCTCTCTGAAAAAACAAAAATTTCAATATTTTATCAAAGCTAGATGACTTATCTGTAAGTTGTCTCAGGTTAGTTTGCAATTCAAAAATAAAACTTAAATATTTATTTTTTCCCAGACGACTTACTTGAAAGTCTTCCAGGTAGACGACTGCCGAGAATGCCTTCTGAGATAAGTAAGGTTTGACCAGAATCTCAGAAAAAAATCTGGACGACTTTGCTTATCATGGACGACTTTGCTTATCCTGGACGACTTTCAAGTATGACGGACGACTTTCAAGTAAGTCGTCTGACCGGACGACTTCCGAATAAGTCGTCTGAAAAAAATTAAATATTTAAGTTTTATTTTCCAATTGCAAAAGCAACCTGAGACGACTTACAAATAAGTCGTCTAGCTTTAATAAAATATTGAAATTTTGTTTTCCCAGAGACTACTTACTAGTAAGTCATTCAAAAAAGTTAAATATCTAATACAATTCGGTCAAATGCAAAACTAACCCATTTATCCTAGTCGTCTAGAGTATTCTCTAGATTTTTTTTACAAACAAAGCTGGACGACTTACAGTAAGTCGTCCGTTTGACACTCTTAAGTCTTCTACAACCAGATTACGCGAACAGATCTGAAAAAAAAATTAATTTCATACCTTAAACTAGTGAGATGACTTCCTTAGCACACATAGTCTTCTCCAACCACTCAGAACCTCAAACGAAAGTAACCTACCAAGAATAGTATGCTTGAATGGCTCTACCAACCATAAAAAAAATTTGAATCAAAAGTTTGAGTTTTTTTAGATGAATTTGGAGACAAAGTGAAAGAGATGTTGTTTTAGTTCATAACAATTGAGAAAGAGTGAGTGTAAATCGATTTTATGTGCAATAAGAGCTTCAAATTGGTTGTTCATGGTGATTGAGGTATTGATGACAATGACAATTTTGTAAATACTTAAAGATGATGAGGTCGAGAGAGTAAAAAGGTCATTTTCGGAAAAAAATTAATGGCACTTTCGTAAATAATGTGAACAGGTGAATAGGACAAAAGAAAAAAAAATTTAGTTTTGTATTTGACTTTAAGTTTTGAGTCAAATTTGCAAAAAAAAACCCAAATATATAGAAGATGTGAGACAAAAATTTATGAATTTTTTTCCAAGCAAAAGTGAATTTCATTTGTCTATATCCTATTTATATATTTTGGTTAATTTAGAAATCTATATAAGATTTACAAAATTGAACTAATTTTTTAAGTATTAACAAATACAAAGATTTTCCCTTAGATTGAATTGTATTTTGATATGTATTTTAATAAAAATTCAAATTCACGCAAATCTATTGTTAAATTAAATTTATTAATAGATTTAATCGTTTAAGATAGATTAAAAAATTTTTTGTAACCAAATAATCTTCAAAGAAACCAAAATAACTTTTATTAAAAATGTAAATATATATTTATAATCTTTGGTTTAATTAATCTAGACTTAGAGATTAGAGTTATTGGATGAGATTTTAAAGGTGATGGTTAAAATTAATAAAAGAACAAAAAAAATTAAAATTTTAAAAGTAAATAATTTATTTTAGTTATTTTTCTCTTGAGATCTATTTTTGTGACAAAAATATTTATTTGTATTATTTTGCCTTTTAAATAATTGAATAACACATTATTTAAAGGGCAAATCTCCTAAATAACTCTTTTGAAGTTTTTGTCACAAAATAACCCTCAATAACAAAAATGACAAATCTAACTTTTTTTTATTTTCAAAAAATTAATTTTTATTTTATTTTTTTCAATTTTAAACCTCACCCCCAAAACCCCACCCCAAAACTCTAAACCCTAAGTCTAGATTAGTTAACCCAAGGGGTATAAATGTATATTAGTCATTTTGTTAACCCTTGGGTTAACTAATCTACACTTAGGGTTTAGAGTTATGGGGTGGGGTTTTGAGGGTGAGGTTTAAAATTGAAAAAAAATAAAATAAAAATTAATTTTTTGAAAATAAAAAAAGGCTAGATTTGTCATTTTTGTTCGTGAGGGTTATTTTTGTGACAAAAATTTTTTTTAGGGTTATCTTATGGTATTTCTCTTATTTAAATTGAATTTATTGATAAATGAATTTATGATTAAATATATATATAAATGAATAACATATTCTCTGAATACAAAAATTAACAACTATTTTAATATATATTTTAGACAAAGAAGTAATAACACTGAATTTGGATCTCCAAATCCAAAAAAGAATAAAATTGGATTTAGTTTGTATTTCCAAAGCCATTAGAATACACGATTGAATACCCGTGGAATTAGTAGAAGAAAGAAAATATCATTGGTCTCTCAATATGATTCATTTAAAACACTTTGGTATTCATAATACGATCATAATTCGACTTTCTACCGACTTCTAAGTAACCAGAATGTAATCAAGAAGAGGGTCTAGCCGCAGAAGACCGACCTCTGAATCCAACAACACTAAGTTTCTTACCTATTCTTTCTGAACCCTTCTTCCCCCTCGCTGCTATTGATCTTGATCCAACCGTCTTTAATATCTTTCTTTTAGGCTTTGTGGATTTTTCAGGAGCAGATGATGATCTTCCCGGTTTTGAAACCGAAGTTGGCTTTCTCACTGAAGTAGACTTTCTCACTGCTGATCTTGCAGGAGGAGATGATGATGATGATGATGATGATGCTCCTCCTCTTTCTTTAGCGTTTCGTTGCTTGCTCACTGCTCTGATCTGCTTAACGTTCCTTCCTTTCTCTTGAGTGATTTGGGTTCTTGCAGCATCCCTCCTCACGTTATCGTTGGTGAGTGCTTCTAAGCTCTCATTGTTTCTCATAGCCTCTTCGATTCTCGCTGCTAACATTTGGTCCTTCCTGCTTATCAGACTCGTCACTTTCCCTGTAGAGAGACACACATTAACACTTTAAACCAATGATCTCTCTTTTTTTCTTTAACTACTGAGCGTCTCAAACCATAAACAGCAACTACTTTGAGAGAAGGAATAAACCAAACTGAAAACCAGATTTGGTATCATAAGCTGAAACTGTCTGAAATACAAACCTTTAGCACCCATGCGAGCTGTTCTTCCAGTGCGATGAAGGTAGTCAATCTAAGCAATTCAAGTTCGTTAAAACGAAAATAAAGGTCTCAAAAAACGTAAAACAACAAGTTAAGAGAAGAAAGAATAAGAAAAGGCAGGAATTTTTGCTTAATATACTTACAGAGTTCTTTGGAAAGTCAAACATGATTACATGATCGACGTCAAGATCCAGTCCCCTCGCAGCCAAATCTGTGCAAACAAGCGTGGGACAGTCTCCATCTTCGTCCTTGAACTTTTTCAAGTTCTCAACCCTGGATAGATGAAATGCAAACCGGTTTAACAAATGGACTACGATTTATGCTAAGGCTGTTTTAAACACACCTCTGTTCTGCTGGAACTTCACCGTGATAATTCACAGTGGAGACCCGGTTCTCTGAAAGATAGTGATCAACGGCGCGGCTGGAGTTCAATGTGTTACAAAAGACCATCACCTTGCTCCCTTTGGCTAAGCTAGGTTCAAGAACCTGCGTTCTCATCAAAGGATAAGCATCAACAACCCTAACATGTCTAATTGCTTTCAAGTTTCAACTATCAGAATCTTTAATGTTATGCATTTACCTGTAGAAGTGCTTCCCGCTTATCTTCACTACCTGAAAGCTTGACAAAGTCGTGCCGAGCGTTTGCTATCTTTTTATGCAATGTTGATGTTCGCAAATGCTCTATCCCTTGGAACTCCTCATCGACTAACTTCTGAACAGCCTGAAAACTCACATTCTTTCATTATCTTATCTTAAACTTCAATATGGTACAGAGAGAAGAATTTATAAATCGTGATAACAGCAAAGATGCGCACCGTTGTCATAGTGGCAGTCACTAAGACGGTTTGAAATCCTTGGTCATTTGTTTTCAAAGCACGCTGTTTCAATGGGGCAAGGAACTTGCGAATGTCGGGACCGAAACCACGATCAAACATAGTGTCTGCCTCATCTAGAACCTGTGTAGAAAAAAAAGATTCTTATTCCCTATATTTTCTTAATGCAGATTCCAAAATCACAAGAACCATGGAACATAATGTCAAGGGAGCATACCAAATAAGCGATATCTCCATAGACCATGTTTCCTTCTTCGATATGCTGAAGAATCCTACCAGGGGTTCCAACAACCATGTCTATTGCATTGTTCAAAGAATCCTCCTGTGGTCTTATCCGAGAACCACCACTAACCAATATAGATCTGAACCTCGCGTGGTGGCTTACGGCCTTGGCAACACGGTAAACCTAATGCAGAATCCTTGATTAGTTTTTTCACAATTGCTGCCTAAAAACATTATGAAACTGGGATAAATAAGAAGAAACAAAAGTAAAACCACAAGTGGTTCACCACGTAGAAAAAGAGAGATATTACTAACAGATCCTGAAGGTGTTTTCGGATACAGTAGGATTACAAGAACACTATATATATATGGACTATTCCGGTTAATAAAAACCCAATAAGTACAACGAGAACGATATCTAACTAATTATTACACTATTGGTCATCCTATTAGATGGCAACCATGAAACATAAATAACCCTTCTTTCTTTCCAACGACCGCAAGGTCATATCATTTCATATAGTCCAAATAAACAAGGAATCTTGCTGCTAAGAGTAAGAGATGCATTTGGTAAAGACACAAAAAGAAAAGCCACTGGAATTACCTGCTCAGACAGTTCTCTGGTCGGACAAAGAACAACAGTCCTAGGACGCCTAGGCTTTGTTATTTTACCCAGAGATGCCTCATCTTCTCTCATCAGCTACAAAACAAAAAACTAAAATCAATACCAAGTCAATCAAATTAGAAGAATATAGAACCATGAAAACTGAAGAGTGACCTGGACGATAGGAAGCACGTAGGCAAGAGTCTTGCCGGAGCCAGTGTGAGAGCCCAAGACGACGCTCTTGCGTTCCATAACAGCAGGTATTCCGATACACTGAATCTCAGTAGGAACCTCAATGTTCATCTCTTTCAAGGCTCCCATCACTTCCTCGCTTAGCCCTACCTCCTCGAAATTCTCAACCATCTTCTTCTTCTTATTCTTCTTACCCTCCTCTATGCCAACCACGCTGCTCGGCCTTTGTTGTGGTTTCGCCGCTGTTTCCTTCAAATGTCGGAGCCGGAGCCTCTCCAGCAAGATCGTGTGCTTTAGTTGGTCTGGATCTGCGATACTCGTTTCGGTCGGAGCAGCTGCGGCGGCGAATAGAGGGCGAAGAGCGTGGTGGAATCTAGAGGAAGGTTTGTGGAGGCGGAGAAATGGGATACGGTAAGGGATCCTGGAGGAGAGAGAGAGGGAAAGGATTGATCTCGAAGCTCCTACCATCGCCTTTCGAGAGAGGTTTATTGAAAGGTTTATGAGGTCTTCATGGATGGGAATAGGAGCGAGCGAAGATGGAAGACGATAGGTTTTGCAAGTGGAACTGAATTAACCAAACATATTAAAGCCGGCCCGAGAAAAGGCCCTACTTCAGTCCATACTATTTCCATATAAATATTTTTATATGAATTCCATACTCAAACTTAATTATCCACGAACCAGAACCACATTTTTAACTGATTTATTTAAAAGGAATAATTTAAACCGCTTAAACCAAATTAAAATTCAGTTTTTATTTTTTCTTGAAAAAAAATTGTTATAAAAAAACTATTTTTTTAATAATTGTGAATCTAGTAACTTATTCTAAATTGGCGTATTCACTCTTTCATCGTTGAGTATAACCAGAAAACATGCTTTCTTCACAGTCTGCAAAACATTAACCACCAACCTAAGTTTGGACTCTAACATGATGATTCAAACATCCACCACCACTAGCAAACCAAAATATCCACCACCAACATTGGATTCGAAAATGTCATGTATAAAGTTCATTGGTTGATCTGACCTCAACATCTTGAATACTAATGGAATCAAGGATCTCTCTTTCGGTAGCACAATACCAGTATTCCTCACAATCTCAAGCTAATCATCGCTCATCTTCTCTAGCCAACCTCCTCATATTAGCACCACCAACAACAATAATGATAAGTTTTTACTACCTGATTGCAGCATCATTACCATGTGTCCCATTGGCTCGTCTTCACCGACTTCACGTAATCCACACGTGGCTTGATTCTCGCCTTGCCCTGTCTTTGCCGAAATCGTGTACAAGCTCGGCGAGCATTTATTAAAATTAGTTTTTTGATAAAATGGTTTTAAAAATTGGTTTGGTTCACCGGTTTACAATTATGTGGTTTTCAATAAACCAACTAAAATCATGGTTTATGCCTTTATGGGTAATTAAGTTTCAAACTATTAACTTAGGGAGAAATAAATTTGAAATTATTAATTCATGAAAAAATAAGTTTATAATTTTTAAATCATGGATATATAACATGAGGTCATAGTTTGATAGAAATCTAATATTATATGATAGTTCTCGTGGGAAAATAGATCGTCGACCCGAAGTAAAGTTAAGAAAACATATTAAAACTTTTTTAAGGCTCGAGAAGGACCCTATTGCAATCCATATTATTTCCAATGTTCGATTTCATACTCAAGCCATATAAATATTTTTATATGAATTGCATACCTAAACTTAAAAATGTAATATCAAAAACTACAATGACTAACCACATATTGGTCAACTGTTAAATACAGATGATTCACCTCTATATAGAAAAACTAAATGATGTCTTTTTGGATTAAAAGATAATAAGAAATAATTGTTGCAAGAGAAACTTGAACCCGGCTAAAGACAATAAATTATATACATACATGCGTCCTGTCTCTTCTTCCCCATCAATTATTATCTTCGGTGCTGATTTCACCATTGTCCACATATTTTCTTTCTCTTATCGTGTTTTAACCCAATTTTTTCTATGTTCTCGTTCTAAGTGTGTGTGTGTGTGAGAGAGAGAGAGAGAGGCAGAGAAAAAGCGAAAAAATTTCATTGCCTTTAGGGCTTCAATCATTTAGATCTTCCTCATGATCAAGTTAGGATTCACTTCTGGGTTTTCATCTCCAAATCTACATAATCTCGTGAACGTTGAGAAAACTTTCGAGTTTAGAACTATTCTATTTATTTCTGATCTTCTGAGAAGCTCCTCAGTATATGATAAAAATCGATTATATGTTATAGTTTTTAGGAGTATACCTAAGTGGTTGTGGGTTAGTGGTCATTGTTCTAGGTCAAATCACTTTCTAAATTAGATTTCAAGTCTCTCCCACAAAACGTTTTAACCATAATTTTTTTCATTTCAAAACGACTCGTTTCGTTTAAATTTTTCATATGGACGCTGACTGATTGAGATTTAATGATTGACTAACGTATGGTTAGTCAATGTAGGTTTTCGTATTACGATTTTATTGTAGGGTATGAAATTTAATTATTTATATGGTTCTGGTATGAAGTCGCACTACTACTTGTTTGGGTATGATAAGGCACGATCAAAATAGTATGAGTTAAAATAAACCATTTCCTCTTTAAGGTTCATTAGGCTAATTTTGCTCTTCTTAGTCTGAGGAAGATATCACTCACTAATGTGTGTTTTCCAAAATGCAAAGGAGGTTTAGGTCTAAGGAAATTAAAAGAATTCAATGGGGGGATGTAAGTTGATTTTGGCGAACCGTACCATTTTTATCTTCTCTTACAAAGTTACAATCTTATCCATTAGTGCAGAGTAATTTAATTATTTTGTAATTTTGCTTTCATCAACTTCCACAAATTAGTTAGTAAAAAACGTTTGTTGCCCCAACCATATTTTTAAGATGGGTCTCTCTTTCAATCTCTTCCCTTTTAGAAAAATATTTTTCATGAATGCTACATCTTGTAATCTGATTTCTATTATACTTCTATCTAATTGTTTGTCGATAAACACATAACTTTCAAATGCTCAAAGTATCTAATAAATATAATTTGTTTTCCTTTAGAACCCAATTTTCCACGAGGATGCTAAATATCGTGAACAACTGCTACATACCCCAAATTCATAAGAATTAGAAGTAATAGATTTAGAGGGCACAAAGTTAACTATATATGCGACAGTAAATAGCGCATCATCCCAATATAAAATTGGAAGGTTTACTTGTGCCATCATACATTTAACCAATTTAAGAAGTAAGGAGACATTTAATTTTCTAACAATAACATTTTCATCACACAATTTCTCATATTGCTAAGATAGATAACCCCTCCTCGATTATTTCTAAAACACTTGATCATCCTCTCCAACATATTTCAGTCAAAGTGATATATTGTCTAGAGCACCCTAACTCTTCTGACTTGTGAGGAACTGGGTGCATATACCTGAATCGAGTGAATTATTCAATAAAAATTATGAAATATGAGTCCCCATGCCTCACCCTCACATTCATTGGACTATGAATGTTTCAATGAAATTAGTGCAATGAAAGTTCCACTCTTTTTGCTTTTTCTAATCATTTTCTTGCTGTTTTTCCATCATAAATGACTCACATATGTCAAGATCAGCTCGGGTGAGTGAACCAAAAAGGCATTCTCTAACTAATTTATTTAATTGATAACCACCAATGTGACAAACTCAAGAACTTGTGACATATGGAAAACAACGATCAACATGACTACCAAAAATTATCATGGTACAATCATTTACAATAAAATCATCACAAGCATAACTAGAACTAAATACACATACCCAAAAAATGTTTGAAAAAATATCATTTAAGCTAAACAAAATCCTAGCTTAAGTAAAGCCAAAAAACATACAAGACATCATATTATATGAAGGAATTCATGCAACTATATGTAGTGGAAAATGTCAATACCCAGTACCGCAACCTTATAGTTATTTCACATATACAAACATCTTGTATTTTAAGGTACATTTTGGTACTCCGCAAATGCTTCTTAGTTTCTAGTTATATTGTACATTGCTCCTGAGTCTACAATCCACAAAGGAGATTCTCCTACTTTGCACAACTAGAAATATAAGCATACCTACGACTAAGGATATTTCGTTATGTGCCTCAGTGCATTCACAAACAAAGTGACCTAATAAACTATTGTTGTAGCATTTCGTATTGGTCTTATCCTTCTTGCCTCTATGATTAACATGTTTGGCCCATTTATTTTACCTCTTAGAACCAGTTTGATCGGGAGCCTTATATCCCTTGTTACTTCTCTTGTGTTTCAAACTCAAGTTTTAATTTTCAAAGTTGGTCTTGTTAAAGAGCTTAGCAGCCTTTAGGGCTCATCCTCTAAATCGAGATAAAATTATATCCTTAAATGTTTTAAGATTGATATTGTGTTTCATGTGAACCTTCATATGGTCCCAACTTTCAGGTAACGAGTAAAAGTATCGCTTGGATAATCTGACCAATATTTTTGATCTCTCGAATCATGTTTGACATGACTCTAAAATGATGCCTCATCAAATGATTTGGCCGCTTCTTATATTCACCAAAATTTTGATTAAGAATCCTAAGTTTAGTCACCAACATGACACTAAATTTCTCTTTCAAGGCTTTCAACATGCTTTTGAAGTTTCATACTCTTCAAATGCACAAATGAGATCATCATGCATTTAACTAAACAATATAATGTGAGTTTTCTATATTTTTTTTAATTTAGGCAACCTATGCCTATTGATCTCTCCCATACTGAGTTGTAGTATCCTGCTAAGTCTCTTCCATGAAATGGAAAATATTTTATTTCACCTCTTCCTCCTTGAGGGCACACTGAACTTTTCGATATCAAATATCGTAATTATCATTGTCTAGTTTCTCTCCTCAGTTGACTTATCAAGGATGATTTTTAAAAGCAAACGACATACTTGCTTGAACATCCAGAGGCATTTATTTATTTTTGCATACTTCAACCACATAATATAATATTACAATGAACATAAATTAAATCATAGTAATTTTATTTAAATACGAGATCGAGAGTTCATTGTGTTACCAATCATCAACTATATTAAAACTTAATTAAAATAAATTAATTTATTTCATGCAAAATTTAAGATTTACGTACATTAGAATTCTCACTAGAATAAGTTCTAATCACAACATGAATTAAAAAATAAAACATGTTTATCTTATAAAATAGCATTTTAATTAATTTTAATTTTTCACATCACATGTTTAGTCAAAATAAATCTAGATTCTCCATATACTTAACAGAATCTAACAAAATTTTAATTTCAAATTTTGGACATACAAATATGACCAAAACATAGTATCCTAATATCTTTGTATATATATCCTAATTATGCATACAATATATCAGATGAAAGATAATTTCAACAGCTATGCACAAACATATATTATGCTACTCCGATGTATATTTACAGAGATATGAACAAAAATGTGAACTTTCAGACAAATGCAAACGTGACATGTGTTGCGTTACTGTTCATCTTCTTCATACCATTTATTTGTTTCTGCAATCGGCTGAAAATTTCGACCCTTATATCTCTCATAATAAATTATCATATTTTACGCATACTATATCATCAGAGATATAATTTTACTATCTACATAGACAACAAATTATGTGATTCTGATTTATAATCAGAGATATATGAGCAAAACAAATTTCTGGTTTACTAACTATTTTACTATATTCATGCAATATATTTTGGTTCTAATTGCAATACTTTCCAGAAGCATTCATTACATTATGATGAACACATGTGCCAAGTTTCATTTTATTTCATCATTTGTTCATGGATACACTGTTTTTAACTATTCTAAGCATTAATTGTTTCTTAAATTCATTATGAATGAGCACAAGTAACCCATATTACTTTTTATCCATGACTACTAAGAATGTTAACATGCCATAACCAAATCCAAATGCTTTGATACTAATGTTAGAGATCTATATGCGGAAGCATGTTAAACCGAAAAATTACCTTAGCCTGATTTAGCGATGAACACTACTTGTTACAATTTGAAAATAGATGCAACAGTCTAGGATGAAATCCAGATGGAATCAACTATTTGTCACCTCTCAAGGTCTCTTCTAGTTGATTCTTTGAAGTTTCTCTCTCTTTTACGCGTTTTACTCTCTCTCGATTTATTTTTGTTATCCTATTTATAGACAACCAAGAGATACATTGTGAAGAGTCACATATTCAAGGAAGAGACACATATGTTCAACAAAGAAACACATACATTCAATGAAGAGTTGAATGTGTTCATTTGTGGAGTTTAACCTATAATCGGTTAAATAAACATGTTCGGTATGCTGCCTAATCATAGACGCATACTGAACATAAACTAATTACTTTAACATTCATGCAGATTCTCTCAACTTTAAAGCATGTGTACGAAGTTTTGTATAATCTCATATAAGTTAAAACCAGTCAATACTTTTGGATCCTCTAAAAATCTGTAATACTGGCTTTTACTTAGTTTATACAAGTTTCGCTGACCAACAAAACTATGGCAGGAACTTCAATTTTGTGAAGTCCTCATTTCCAGTGCTACGCATGTCTCTGTTAATTTTCCCTCGACGAGGCAGATAGCTCCATGAGGCCAAAGAGCCCACCTTAGACGAAACTGTTTTGTTTTAAAGACAAAAGGTTCTCCACTAAAAAATCTACATATGGGCAGATGTACCATTCCATCCACTAGTTGAGGTAATTTGCATTTCACGTAGCATTAATACAATAATCAATGCATGGTGTGATTGGAGGGCGACTAGTAGCTCATGATGAGCCACTTAGGAGACATCTTGTAATAAGTTTTATGGCCTCTATTACGCATTCGATGGTCCAGAACGTTCGAACGAGCTGGAGCATTATTTTAGTTCTTCTCTCTCGTCCATTAAAACATCACATGATTGAGGCACTTTTGGTGCATTTTGATAAACTTCTTTCATTTAAGAAAGGCCTTAGCCATGCAAACTGATTAATTAAAGAGCATTAATGGTTCTTCTTCTGAAATAAAAATGTATCCAGCATAATCGATTAACCATACAGACTCCTCCAATTAATAAATATATGATGGAATGGCGAAAAATTGCTTCTAAAAGCTTATTGTTATGCAACTCAAAAGTACACCATGAATCAAGAAAACAAATGTAAATGAATATGGAAATACACGGTTCACAAGCGTAACCACCCTCTCTTGCCTCGTTCTCAGTCACTGCTTCTGGTATGCCTTGAAAGTATCTGTAACACACACACATACTATGGAATTCAGAGGTAGACAAATCTAAGATATGATGTCTATGTGTCAATAACGTTCTACCTTTTACTTGTAAAACCTCATATTCAGATTTAAATTAAGATTCTGCACTTTTCATTAGGTAAATTCAAAATATGGCAGAACATTAATGACACAGAGACATCATATCTTAGATTTGTCTACCTCTAAGAAGAAAAAACATGGTTGATGGCTCTACCAAAACATTTGGAAAGAATAATCTTAACTGAGGCAAGACCAGGGACTCACATAAGCAAAGAGAAAACTTATGTCTTGATTGTGCTCGTTGGTAAGAGCGGTTTGTGCATTGGTAAGGAATGCCTCATCAACATTGTAGTCTTATTTAGCTGATGTTTCGAAATAGGTTATATTATCATTTGAAGCACACCAGTCAGCCGCTTTCTTCTCCGAGACTTTTAAGTTATATAGAGGATAAAACTAGACCGAGTAAGATACTTTACAAGACTTAAAAGCATGTTCTTCTTCATATCACTCTACTTCGCCCTCCATCGATGTCAACCTTGTTTACAAACACTATAAACAGAAATGTCTTTGGATCGGATGGACTAGCCTGGGCAAGACGAGAAGAGAAAAGGTTACAAGGATTCAAAGTGTGTGAGTGTAGGGAAAGGAGCTTACCAAGGCAGGCACAAGGTTTATAGATTTATAAAAATTCTAAAACTGTCGTGAACAGGTAAAGGCAAATGATCCTTCAAAAACATATAAGAATGTTACATTACTCAATCATCTTGTATTTTAATGGAAAAACAAAACTTCAGATATGGATATAAGGACTAAAAGCTCTTCTAGTTCATTATGAATATCTGAAGAAGGAAAAATTGTTGTCAGAGAAACCTGTTTAAGAAACTCCTCTTGCCAGTTATCGAGGGAATCAAAAGGACTTGGCAACATTGACATCATAAACAAGGGCACAACAGTCAACACCTCTGTACAAGGCAGCACCAAGACTCTGGAACCTCTCTTGTCCATCAGTATCCCAAATCTTACAAAAAAAAAGAAAACAGACTTTTTATTAAATGAGAATCTTTAGAAAAAGGGAAAAAAAGTCACATGTAGAGTACCAAGCTTATCTCCAATCTTAGGATCCTTGGTGACGGAATCAGCACCAATAGTTTCTTTGTATTGAATACTAAACTTGTTATGAACATATCTTAAAATTCATGGACCCCGTTAAAAGAAATTACAAATGACTGAATCAACTCAGAATATATTATCAAAAATCTTGCAAGGATACTGATTCATCAAGGAAGTCTTAACAACCCTGGAAAGTGACAATCACACACATACCAAACCATCAAAAAGTGAGAGCAAATTAAAAGAATCAGGCTTGCGTTTTATATTTGTAAGCTCAAGAATTTGGAGCTTGATATGTTGTTGCAGTGGTGGAGCGTTGATTCGTGTATATGTGTTACACACGGAGAATGATGTGTGACACACGCTTCGGAGAATAAGAATGAAACGTCAAGATGTGATGATGTGGAATATTTTCATATATTTGGTTAACAAAATAAGCATCAAGAAATATTATTAGATCAAAAATTTGAAGATTTGGTGATGCTAAAATATAGAAAATAATATATTAGATAATAGAAAAAGTTATTTGATATATACTTTGGTTTTTCCTAGAATGCGGTTAGGGCTTTTGATAGTAATTCTCATAGAGAAATACAAAGGGTTTTGAGGTTTCATAGCTGAGTGATTTGTAGACGTGATCAACATGGGTTGGGTGTGTTAGGAATCGATCAACGTCAATTCGTGTAATTCGGTTCAAGCAAGTCTATAAGAGTCTGTGTAAAATATTTCTAATAAAAGAGATATGTGTTCTTGAAATACTGTGTGCCTTGTGTTTTGCTGAATCTCCATTCTACAATTGGTATCAGAGCATGACACCTAAACGAAGGAGGGTTCTTCGAAACAAGGTGAGATCCTGAGAAGAGAATATGGCGATTTTGGCACATAATATGATGCTGCTGAATGATGTGAATTATGAGTATTGGAAAGTGAGAATGAGAGCAAGATTACGTGGAGTCGATGAAGATATATGGATAGTTGTTCAATCTGGATGGGAAGAACCGTGTGTGATGCTAGAAGATGGTTTGAAGACACCTAAACCAAAGACAAAGTGAACTGCAACAGAGAAAAGTTTTCAAAGTTTAATGCGAAAGCATTGGATACAATCTTCAGTTCTGTATATGGTAAGCAATTTGAGCTAATACAAGGATGTGAATCAGCTAAAGAGGCTTTGGATATACTACAAAACGCCTTTGGGGGGTACTGTAAATGTTAGAGGATAAGATTGGACTTGCTTCCATCACTGTTTGAAGACATAAAGATGACAAGAGGATAAGATTGGACTTGCTTCCATCACAGTTTGAAGACATAGAGCTGACCGATGATGAAGATAGGAGACTTCAGTGCCAAGCTTAACTCCAAAGCCAATGAAGCACAAGTTTAAGGTAAAAAATATGAAGATGCAAAATTGGTGAAGAAACTTTTGCGATGTTTACCTAATAGTTTGCAACACATAAAGCGGCGATAGATTTGACGATGAAGACTGGTGAACTGAATTTCCCTTAAGCAGTAGGGATTTTAAAGGCTGAGGAAATGGAATTATAATCTAAGTTATCAAAGCCTGGTCAATACTCAAGAATTACAGTTGGCAAAGACATCCAAAGAGCTCAAAAACTTGAAGAATCTATTCACCCAATGATTCAAAAACTTGAAGAAATCATGAATCTTTTGTATAAGATGTCCAACGACAGACTGCTTAGAGAAGAAGAAAGACATAAAAAGCATGAACTAGTGTGTTTTAGTTGTCATGGTATTGAACATGTCAAAATAGTTTGTCCATCATTCAAGAGAAAATAAATCAAGTGTAATGGTTATGGGAACATAAAGTCAGATTGTGTGAACACAAAGAAGATGAAGATGAAGAGAAGAAAAGTTGCAGTGATAAAAAGTCAGAAAGAAAAGAAGATGCTCTCAATTTTGTGGCTCTTCATGGAGTTGTGGGATCTGAAAAAGACATCACTGAAGGTGACTCTCCTGCGTCGTGTGCGTCACACACCAATTAATATGTGTTACACAGTGATTCAGAAAGTGATTTAGATGCAGATTTTCTAGCTGAGTATAAGGTTCTTTTTGGTAAATTTGTAGAACTCAGTCATGAAAACTTTCAACTCATCAAAGATAAAGCTATACTGAAGGCACAAGTCAACATTCTGGAGTTAGAATATCCTGATACAAAATCTGAGACAAAATAAGAAATGATAGAGAATGATCATGAAGACAAGTTTCAGTCTCTGAAAAAAAAGTTGTCGCAGAGCAGAACCGTGTTCAACAAGAATTTGATGTAAAGTTTCATCAGATAAAACTACTACTGATTCAAGAGCTTGAGAAGAGTCAAATTCTAGAAAGACAACTCACTGAGAATTACAAGAAAGTGAGAACGTTGAACACTGGATCAGCTAGTCTGGATCATATCGTATCGGTCGGGCAACCTCCAAAAATCAATTTGGGGTTGGGTTATAAAGGCATTACTTCACCCGATCAAGATCATGACAAGGATGAAGGGATAAAGTTCATAAAATCGGCATAAAATCAGATAATAAACCAAAAGATGCAGCACAGCAAACTAGCATAGAATAGCTACAGAACAATCAAAATCAGTGTCAGAAACGAAGAAAAAGGTAAATAATGGGTGCTTGTTCAGTGTAAAGCAAGGTCATCATGGAACTGGTTCTCAAACGGTTGATAAGAATGAAGGAATCAAGTTTGTAAAATGGTCAATCCTAGTTGTTTCAGTTGAATGAAAAATGAAACTCAAGCAAACAATGTGACTTCAAAGATACAAGACATAAAAGTTGTTTCTAAGCGAATGAATGGCTGTCACTTTTGTGGTAAGATCGGACATAGTGTTTCCTACTGTTATGCTCGTAGAAATCAGATTGAGCGAGCTTGGAGGATGAAACTTTTTTATGTGGAATCCAGAAGGTATGGACATGTATGGATAACTAAGAAGGATTTGTATCCTAAGTTTACGAAAGGTGTGTCTCACAAACATATCAATGTGTCATACACTCGGACGGAAAATCAATATGCTGAAATTGAAGAACCAGTTCGATGGGCTTTTACTAGAAGGCATTGAGAGTTTTGATAGTCCAACAAGTATCATGAAGTTTTTCGAAGTTTTTCACTTAAGCAGGGGGAGATAATACATGATTCAGGGGGAGTTCAAGATAAATACTTTGAAGACATCTGTGATGCATATTGTGCTTAGAGAGTGAGCTTGAGTTGTAAAACTCAGTAAAATTTGGAGAATGTAAGCTTAAGAATTTAGAGCTTGATAGGTTGTTGCAGTGGTGGAGCGTTGATTCGTGTGTATGTGTTACACATGGAGAATTATGTGTGACACACGCTTCGGAGAATAAGAATGAAAAGTCAAGATGTGATGATGTGAAATATTTCTATATATTTGGTTCACAAAATAAGCATCAAATAATGTTATTAGATCACAAATTGGAAGATTTGGTGATGCTAAAATATAAGAAATAATATATCAGATAATAAAACAAAAAATATTTGATATATACCTTGGTTTTTATTAGAATGGGGTCAGCACTTTTGATTGTAATTCTCATAGAGAAACACAAAGGGGTTTGAGGTTTAATAGTTGAGTGATTTGTAGACATGATCAACATGGGTTGGTTCATGATATAGTGTGTTTTTAGCATACTTTGGTTGTGATTTATTGATATTTCTCATGCAATTATAGGGTACTTACAACTCTATTTGAGACATTTTAGGTACAAAAGAGGCTGTGGAACTTTGGAGGGAAACATGAAGAAAAAGTAAAAATTTGAATTCTGTCCCGGAGAACAATCCTAGAGATCAATCAGAGCCTTGATCTCCGCGGGAGATATTTTAGAAAACTGCAGAATCTTTTGGGTTTGCCCTAATTATATTTTCTCCTCCTTCCAGCCGCCGCAAAAGCCTTATAAAAGAGAGGCACGACCATTATTAAAGTTAGACTCTTTCAGCTTAATTTTCTTTCATACTTTTCAGTAAAAACTCTATTGGATTCAATACTTTGTAAGGGAGAGAGGAATCTTCACTTTGTTCTCGCGATTCTGAGAAGATTTCTTGAACCCTATTTTTAGTTTTTGATTTCGATTTATGGAGTATTATTCAGTATTACTTATTGTGTTTATTGCCATGATTGCTGAGTAATCGATATTGTTAATTTAGGGTGTTAGGGTGTTGGATTTATTACTACACACAAATAAGTTGTATGTTCATTGATGACCTTTATTCTAAACCTAACTTAATGCTAGCATGAATCTGATCAATTTATGTTAGATCTAGGGTTTCATCTATTCATTAACCGTGTTATAGATTGGATGAACTGTTTAGAATAAGTATTATATCCCTAATCAGCGAAGTAGATACTAGGGTGTAATATGAACTGAATAGACCTGATCGTTACTGTTCATAGACGGAACTCGGAACAAGCGACAGCTTAGTCTTCGGGGCTGTTCTCTGAAAGGAACAAGCGCCATGACAGTGGGCTGTTCTAGCCATTGATCTATGTTCTGAGCTTGTTCTTAATTCGAACTTGAATAATTATGTGGCTTAATGATATCTAACACCCGTTTAATCACCCTAGGCTAGCTTCTCTCCAAATTTAAAACAACTCAAACCATACTTTGATCTTTGTTATTTTTACCTTGATCTCTATTATTTTTACCTTGTTCTCTGTTAAATCTAAAAGTTTTAGGTAAGAAATTAAAACTCTTAAGATATAGTGTAAAACGGTCCTCTGGAATTGAATCTCAAGTACAACAACTACAACTGTTAAGTTGACAGTAGCAAGATCCGATTTTTAGTGTATCAAGTTTTGGCGCCGTTGCGACGGGGACCAGCTTTTACCTATATTTTCTTGGTTTTATACTTTGTATAAGACATCTAACTTGCTATATTTTCTTGTTTCCAGGTGATGTTCCAGGTGTATGTCAAGTAGAAATACTCGAAGCAACACCTCAAGCCCATTAATCACCCTCAGCAATCAAGAACTTGCAAGATTAGAAAGGAACAACCGAACTCAATCAAGACCTACTCACACCAACATGGCGATAATAAACAATGAGCATGATCTCATTGCTGCAATAGCTCTGATGCAACAGCAGATGCAGCAGATGCAACAGGCTTTGCAAGCTCAACAAGCGGCTGCTCAGCATCAACAACAACAGGAGCAACCAACTCGGTTTGGAGAAAGGAATCTTCCTCGAAACTTTCCAACCACTCGCTCAACCATTGTTCCTTCACCCTGTGCTCGGAAGGATTTTGAGATCAAGGCCTCCATGATCTCTCTGGTGCAGAGGAAGATGTTCCATGGTCTCCCGGTAGAAATACCAATGGAACACATCAAAGCCTTTGAGGAGATATGCGCCATGACTCGTTCAAACGGGTTTTCACCTGACTTCGTCAAGTGTATGATGTTCCCGTTCTCTCTTGCCGACATGGCATCAAGGTGGTTGAAATCACTGCCTACTGGCTCTTTCAATTCATGAGAGCATGTTCGAGCTGCCTTCTTGAGTCACTTCTACACCAAAGAAAAAATGGCTGCTCTCAACAACAAGATCTCCTCTTTCAAGCAGCACTCTAACGAACCCTTTAATGAAGCATGGAAGCGATTCAATGACATACTCAAAAAGTACCCTCATCATGGGTTCGATCAGGACTACATTCTAGGGATTTTATATGATGGTGTGGATTGGGAGTTCCACAATGCCTTGAACTCTGTGAGTAAGGGAGATTTCATGACTCAAACTACAGAAGGAGTGTTTGAGCTGATAGAGAACATGACTGCTAGCTCAACCAACAAGAACCCAGAGACTGATCGCTCCAAGAAAGTCAATAGCATTGATGCTCAATGGAAAGATGAACTCAATGTCAAGGTTGATCTGCTCCTCAAGAGCAACGAAGATCAAGTATTGTATATGGAGGAAGGTATACCTGAGCAGATAGCTAAGGACCAGGCCGCAAAGGATGGAAAGAAAGGAGATGATCACCAGGAAGTGCTCTACATCAATAGTCAAGGGTATGTTCTGAACATGAACTACTACCAGAACTCAAACAACATGAACAACCCCAACCTGCTCTCTTACCGGAGCAACAACGTAGAGAACCATGGGGATCAAGCCCAGAATAATCAAGCTCAAGGTGCTGCTCAACAAAGAGGGTTTCCCCATAATTTTCAGGGAAAGACCTTCGTCTTCAGTCAGTCTCAGAACCGTTTCCAGAACCAGGATCAACACCATAATCAGCAGAAGCAGCAGAGCAATCAACAAACTGCTTGAGCAGCATCAAGCGGATAGATGGATGAGCTCAAGGTCTTAGGGAACATGATTCATCAGCTGCTCTAGAGTCAACAGGTTCAGGTCAAGGCGTTGAACCAAGCTACCACAGAGATCAACAACAAGATGGACAACATGTTCACCGAGCTGAATACTAAGTATGACACTGTGAGCAGCCACATGAGGCAGATCGATATACAGCTAGCTCAAACAGTTGAAAGTGTCAAGAGGCAGCAAGGGACTTTTCCTGGAAAAACTGATAAGAATCCCAGGGACTGTAATGCAGTTGAGCTGAGAAGTGGAAAGCAACTCACGGACCCAGTACCTAAAAGATTCACTGCAGCTGAAAAAGGAAAGCAGAAAGAGACAGAACAAATCCTAGAGGTTGTTCCGGTTGGAGAACAAGGGAGAGAACAACCCCTAGAGGTTATTCCCGAAGTGGTTGTCACACTTTCCGAGACTCTTCCCATTCAAACCTACACCCCTAAGGTGCCCTATCTTGTTCCAGCTAAGAAATCTCGTAAGGACCGCGAGGAGTGAAGTGCTCGAAAATGCTTGAAGAGTTGACGATCAAACTCCCTCTGCTTGACGCGATCCAGATGATGCCCTCAATGCGTAGTCTGATGAAGGGGTTGATCTCAGAAAAGATATCAGGGGACAGCCAAGTGATGTTGGTCTCTAAGGAATGCAGAGTTGTGTTGCAGAACAAGGTGATCAAGAAACTGAGTAATTCGGGCAAGTTTGTTCTCTGGGTCAAGATTGGGGAGACTACTTTCGCATGCTCTCTATGTGATCTCGGCTCCAGTGTCAACCTTATGCCCTACTCTGTTGCTACGCGTCTGGGATTTACCAAGTTCAAGCAGACCATGATCTCTTTGGTGTTCGCTGACAAATCGATCAAGCTGCCAGTGGGTGTTCTTGAAGATCTCAATGTCCAAATCGGCAACACTATGATCCCAGTCGATTTTGTGGTTCTAGAACTTGATGAAGAACGAAGAGATCCATTCATTTTGGGATGTCCTTTCTTTTGCACAGCTGGTGCAATTATCGACGTGAGAAATGGGAGGATTGATCTCCAACTAGGGGACATCTTGATGAAGTTTGAGATGGATAAACTGCTCAAGAGACCAATGCTGGATGGGCAAACTTTCACTGTGGATGAAGATAATGATTTGTTGGAACCTCAAGAAGGAATGATTGAGGAGATCCTAGCTGATGATTCACTCTAAATCGCACTGATCAAGGCTGAAGGTGAGCAGAACATCTTGAACATAGACGCTGCTGGGTATGCAAAAATGATGGACTCCTGCAAAAGTATGGAAATGATGGTCGCCTATCTGAGCCTAAGCAAAGGAGAACAAGCCAAACCAGCAGGAGCGACTATTTCGGCCGACCAGCTCAAGGACCCATGGAGCGAGCTCAAGGCTCCGAAAGTCAAGCTCAAGTCCCTCCCACGGGACTCAGGTATGCATTTCTAGGTCCATACTCCACATACCCGGTCATTGTTAACTTTGAACTGAATAATATGGAAATTGCCTTGCTCTTGTGTGAACTTAGAAAATATCGAAAGGCATTAGGGTATTCAGTAGATGATATTCCTGGAATTTCACCTGATTTATGCATGCATACATCTAGAAGATGAATCGATGACTTCTATTGAACATCAGAGGAGGTTAAATCCAAATCTAAAAGATGTTGTAAAGAAGGAGATAATGAAACTTATAGAGGCTGGAGTAATCTATGCGATCTCTGATAGCAAGTGGGTTAGCCTTGTTCATGTAGTTCCTAAGAAAGGTGGAATCACTGTGATAACAAATGATAAAAACGAGTTGATACCTACTAGGACTGTCACTGGACATCGCATGTGCATTGATTTTCGAAAATTAAATGCTGCAACTCGCAAGGATCATTTTCCACTTCCATTCATTGATCAAATGCTTGAGAGATTGGCTAACCATCCGTACTACTGCTTTTTAGATGGTTATTCAGGTTTCTTTCAGATTTCCATCCATCCAGATGATTAGGAGAAGACGATGTTCACTTGACCTTATGGTACATTCGCCTACAGGCGCATGCCTTTTGGCTTGTGTAATGCTCCAGCAACGTTTCAACGTTGTATGATGTCCATTTTTATTGACTTAATTGAGGATATTATGGAAGTATTTATGGATGATTCAGTGTCTATGGGAGCTCGTTTTCTGTTTGTTTGTCAAACTTGTGAGGGTATTGCAGCGATGTGAAGAGAAGCACTTGGTGCTGTGGGAGAAATGTCATTTCATGGTGAAAGATGGAATAGTGCTTGGTCACAATTTCTGAAAAGGGGACTGAGGTAGATAAGGCAAAGATCGAGGTGATGATGAGCTTACATCCACCTAACTCAGTCAAGGGTATCAGAAGTTTCTTGGGACACGCTGGTTTCTATAGGAGATTCATCAAGGATTTCTCCAAAATCGCGAGACAACTCACGAGGTTGCTCTGCAAGAAGGCCAAGTTCGACTATGACACCGACTGCTTGACCGCATTTCATACGATCAAGGGTGCCTTGATCAGTGCTCCGATTGTGCAACCACCAGACTGGGACCTTCCCTTTGAGATCATGACAAACGCCAGTGACTTTGCAGTGGGAGCAGTGTTGGGTCAGAGAAAAGATAAGAAGTTGCATGTGATCTATTATGCGAGCATGACCATGGATGAAGCACAATGTCGCTATGCAACCACTATGAAGGAGATCTTGGCGATTGTCTTTGCCTTTGAGAAATTCAGATCCTACTTGGTTGGCTCTAAGGTGATAGTACACACTGATCATGCAGCCTTGAGGTACTTGTTGACAAAGAAAGACGCCAAACCACGTTTGCTGAGGTGGATCTTATTGCTCCAGAATTTTGATCTAGAGATCAAGGACAAGAAATACATTGAGAATGGTGTTGCATATCACTTGTCCATAATGAAAATCGAGGAATAGACTGATCTCGATAAAGGTCATCATGTGGAACATGTGTACTCGATCAACCTATGCGGAACAAGGGAGGCCCTGCTCTCCGATGCTTGTTCCCCCGACCCAGAACAGTTCGTAGCAGCGATCAAGAAGAGGTACCCAAATCTGCCCTTGTTCGCTGAGATTGCAAATTACTTAGCCGCTGAGAAAGAGCCATTGGAGTTTACTGGTAATGAGAAAAGGAAGTTCTTGAGAGATGCTCGCCATTACTTTTGGGATGAGCCATACCTATATCGACATTGCAAAGATGGAATGTTTAGGAGATGTGTAGCTGAAGTAGAGATTCCAGGGATACTACATCACTGCCACAATGCTTCCTATGTTAGGCACTTTGCGACCTTCAAGACAGTTTCGAAGGTACTTCAAGCTGGCTATTTGTGGCCAACGATGTTTAGGGATGCTCACGCCTATATCTCAAGGTGTAACTCATGTCAAAGATAAGGGAACATTAGTAGGAGGAACGAGATGCCTCGGAATTTCATCTTGGAGATCGAGGTCTTTGACTTCTGGGGAATAGACTTCATGGACCCCTTCCCTAAGTCATTCAAGAATGAGTATATCTTGGTCGCGGTGGACTATGTGTCAAAGTGGGTTGAGGCGCTGGCCAGCCCCACAAACGATGCTAGGGTGGTGGTCAAGATGTTTAAAACCATTATATTTCCAAGATTTGGGATTCCTAGTGTGGTTATCAGTGATGGAGGCACTCATTTCTGTAACATGGTTTTTCAAGGTTTGTTGAAGAAAAACGGTGTCAAGCATAAGGTAGCAACCCCTTACCATCCGCAGACCAGTGGTCAAGTCGAGGTCTCAAATAGAGAGATCAAGATCATTCTTCAGAAGACAATGAGCACAACGCGTAAGGATTGGTCGCTCAAGCTAGACGATGCTCTCTGGGCATACAGAACAGCCTACAAGACACCTATCAAGACCACGCCGTACAACCTGATCTATGGTAAAGCGTGTCACCTACCTGTAGAGCTTGAGTACAAGGCAGCTTGGGCTCTGAAGTTACTCAATTTTGACATCAAGACTGTAGCACAAAGGCGTTCCATTCAGCTCCACGAGCTAGAGGAGATTAGGCATCTGGCCTATGAAAGCTCCAAAATCTACAAGGAAAGAACAAAGGCGTATCATGACAAGCGGATCATCAACAGGAATTTTGCACCAAACGACTTTGTTCTGCTGTTCAACTCAAGGGTGAAGTTGTTCCCTGGTAAGTTGAAATCAAGGTGTTTGGCCCCTTCACCATCAAGGAAGTCAGATCCTACGGAGCTGTTGTGTTGTTGGACACGAGAGGAGGTGAGTTAGTTGTGAATGGTCAGCGCTTGAAGCCATATCTTGCTGACACAACCATCGCAAAAGGTGAAGAAATTCCCTTAGGCGATCCCTCTTCCCCTTTATCCTCCAACCCAAGTCAAGCTAATGACTTAAACTAAACGCTTGGTGGGAGGCAACCCACTGGTAAGTGTGTATATAATTTAGGTTTTTGTTTTTGTTTTTATTAATTTCAGGATTAAACAAGAAAAAGCTGAGTTACCACATTTGGAAAACAAGGCAACTCATGAGAACAAGGTAACCCCGTTCTTTGAGGTTGTTCCCTGCCAGGTAAGTGAATCGAAAAAAACAAGGTGGCCTTCCTTGATTCTACTTCACACCAGAGACCGTGTGAAGTAAGTTTGGGGGAGACACTTATCGAGTTTGATGTGATTTATTGAGTCAGTCCAACTTCGTGGGAACTAGGACCCTATTTTTAAACTTTGTGTGCTTTTAGTTATCTTATCCAGTAACCTTAGCAGTGACGAAAGACCTACACTTGGACCTGGAACACCCTGACATCATCACTTTATTCTCCAGAAGGCTTCTGCTTGTAATGGTACATTTGTATAACTTAACTCCATCTAACTTGAGCCTAATTTTGACTGACATGCTTAGAATGATCAGCACTAGAGAAGGGAAACGATATCACACTCAGGACTCCTTATCCTTTCATGCATCTTGTTTTTCCTGAGTGGCTGACTCATCTTTAGCTGGTTCCCACCCTAAAACCCATAACCTTCATTCCACCTTCATGCATTCTGTTATTCTAATTGTCATATGTGTAAAATTGTGCAAAAGGGTTGGAGAGGAAAGGATCAATGCAGCCTTAACTCGTTTTGCTGCATTGAGCCACTGATCAAGGGTGAAGAGAACAAGGCAGAGAGATCAAGGGTGAAGAGAACAATGCAGTCGATGAGAACAAGCTAATCAGAAAGACCATCTGACTATTCTCTGAAGTAAGGAGACCTAGAAAATCAAAAGAAGGGCATCATAACCATCATAGGCACCAAACATATATGTAAATACCCTCTCATCATCATCATCACCATCAGTAAAAAACGTTATCCATTCCCATTGATGATTGAGAGAGGAAGAAACAATGTCTCTGATTGGGGGAAAACATATCAGCGGGAACAAGTTTGAGAGATCAAGGTGGGGAAAACAAGCAAAACAAGTTAAGCTGTGGAGATCAATGAATTCATCCTCTCTTACAATTTTGTGTGATCCCCTACATTCCTCTACAGAAAACGGTAACCACTAAAACTTGCAGCCCCACAAACAAAAAATGCATGTTCATACCTAGCGTCGTCTACCGTGTCTAGTGATGTGATAAGATATGCTCATGCCACCTTTAATTTGAATATAAGGAATTTTGTTAGAAAGCTGTAACATTGTAGGTTTGACACACAGCGTATGGAGCCGATTTTGAACAGCAGTCAGGGGTGTTCTGGTAAGGGTTTGCGGTCCTAGATGCACAACTTGTATGGTTCAGAGATTTGTGGTTAAAGATTGGTTACTGAGGATAGGAGATTTCCCACACCTTGAGTCATGTCTAGCATGTTCTAATGCTTGAGTTTGATTTATTGATCTTTCTCATGCAATTATAGGGTACTTACAACTCTATTCGAGACATTTTAGGTACAAAAAAGGCTATGAAACTTTGGAGGAAAACATGAAGAAAAAGTGAAAATTTGAATTTTGTCCCGGAGAACAACCACGGAGATCAAGCAGAGCCTTGATCCCCGCGGGAGATATTTTAGGAAACTGCAAAATCTTTTGGGATTTGCCCTAATTATATTTTCTCCTCCTTCCAGCCGCCACAAAAACCTTATAAAAGAGAGGCACGACCATTATTAAAGCTAGACTCTTTCAGCTCAATTTTCTTTCATACTTTTTAGCAAAAACTCTATTGGATTCAATATTTTGTAAGGGAGAGAGGAATCTTCACCTTGTTCTCGCGATTATGAAAAGATTTCTTGAACCCTATTTTTAGTTTTTTGATTTTGATTTATGGAGTATTATTCAATATTTCTTACTGTGTTTATTGCCATGATTGCTGAGTAGTAGATATTGTTCGTTTAGGGTGTTAGGGTGTTGGATTTATTAAGCTACACACAAATAAGTTGTATGTTCATTGATGGCCTTTATTCTAAACCTAACTTAATGCTAGCATGAATCTGATCAGTTTATGCTAGATCTAGGGTTTCATCTATTTATTAACCGTGTTATAGATTACCTGAACTATTTAGAATAAGTATTACATCCCTAATCAGCGAAAGTATATATTAGGGTGTAATATGAACTGAATAGATTTGATCGTTACTGTTCATAGACGGAACTCGGAACAAGCAACAGCTTAGTCTCCGGAGCTGTTCTCTGAAAGGAACAAGCGCCACACAGTGTACTGTTCTAGCCAATGATCTATGTTCTGGGCTTGTTCTTAATTCGAACTTGAATAATTGTGTGGCTTAATGATATCTAACATTCGTTTGATCACCCTAGGCTAGCTTCCCCCCCCCCCCAAATCTAAAATAGTTCAAACCGTACCTTGATCTCTGTTATTTTTACATTGATCTCTGTTATTTTTACCTTGTTCTCTGTTAAATTTAAAAAATTAGCTAAAAAATTAAAACTCTTAAGATATAGTGTAAAACGATCCTCTGGAATTGAATCTCAAGTACAACAACTACAATTGTTAACTTAACAGTAGCAAGATCTGATTTTTAGTGTATCAGTTCACGCAAGATGGGTGTGTTAGGAATTGATTCATGTTGAATCATGTAATTCGGATCAAGCAAGTCTATAAGAGATTGTGTAAAAGATTTCTAATAAAAGAGATACATGTTCTTGAAAATAATGTTTGCCTTGTGTTTTCGCTGAATCTCCATTCTACAATATTTACCCGCTATCTCCGAAGACAATGACTTTGAGCAATGTACGTCTTCTCGTCGCCATTGGACTCGAATAATTTTGGAGACGGATTCGCGAACTTGTGTAAGGATTTTCTAGGCATCCATCTAGGTTGTTTTCTTTTTTCGATTTTAGAGTCCGGAGAAGAAGAAAGACTTGGAAATAGTAAAAAGGCGCCAATTGATTGTTTTTTTTTAGTCCTTCGCCTTGCATTTGATGAATCTAATTTACTTATTTTACCTTTTGTAAATACATGACCTTCTTGGTTTTTTTTTCAACAAATGACAAATAATCTCAGACAATTTTATAGAATTGAATACCCCGAGACAGTTGTTTGAATACTAAAATCAATACTGTTGAAAGAGGGAACAATGCTCTGCAACTACTTGGAATATTACTTATTTTACGAAAAGCTATTTTTTATATAACTGTATGTAATTATAATTATTAGTATGTTTCAACCCGTGCTATACACGGTTATTTTTCATTGATTTCTAATAAAATTAATATGTTATTTCTTTTATCCATAATTAATAACAAAAATCACATCTTTAGTTCAACTTAACGTGTTGTTACACAAACTTAATATTTATTTTTAATAATATAATTGACTGTATCATGACATTTTAATTGATATCTTAGTAAAATATACTTAAAGAAATATTGCATAAATTAGATATTCTATTTGGTTGACCAAAATATGAGAGAGTATACCAATAATATAATAAATGTAAACATATTTAACTAATTACTTACTTTTTTTTACCAAATTCAAAATGATCTCAAGCATATCAAGACATGCATATACATACTAAGCTTAAGATATTTATTATATTAAATATTTTCCAAATAGTCATTTAGGGTTGTACAATTTTGATATTTAAAAAAAAAATTAAGCATAAATGTTTTCAACAATAATTATTTTTTAAAGAAAAGAAAAAATGATTGATCAAAATTGTGTTATATGCCCTTTGAATGGTTAAAATGTTCTGCATCTGACCTATTAATCAAAATATACCAGCATGTGGGTTGAGAGTCTCTAGTAGTTTGGAATCTCCATCTACTTTTTTTCTTTAACCATTGTCGAGCAGCTTTGGTTCAAGGAAGAAACCTGCAAAAAAGCTTTAAAAAATCAAAGCAACATAACAAAAGATTACTAAATGCTGAGAGTTGAAACTTTTTTTTGAGACTTAAAACTTTATCACTTGCTCTTTTGCTAAACAACTATTACTGAACTTGTCTACACCACTAACCAATGTACACCGACAAATTTCCAAAATCATTTATAAGTTTTTCTTTATCTTCTCCAAATTGATTTTGTACACTTTAAAAAAGTTTTTGAGAGAAGAAAAAAAAAATATAGAAGAGATTAAAGTATCAGTAAATTTGTGGAAGAATTATTTAAAGTTGATGCAATGTAGAAGGTGGAGATCGTGGTTATAATGGTTGAGTCAGTTAATACAATTTTTTTCTTTTATTTCGTTTACTTAGAAATATGGTCAGATTGAACCGTAGAATATACAAACGTTGACACCCATTACATAAGTGAAATGACTTTGGTTCGTCTGAACCAATAAAGTAACCATTTGACTTTGTTTAGTTCAAACGATGTAAAGTAACTACCTGCATGCTACTCATTCTGCTACTTTGGTTCGTTTGAATGGCTTTGATCTTCTTTCTATTCACTTGAAGTCCCTGTCTGCTTACTACAAGACCTAAGAAGACAAACTGGTCAGTACAAAAGGTGCACTTCTTCAGGGCACATAGATCTTCCTTCCGAAGTATAATCAACATAAGTTCTAAATGTCTAAGATGATCATCTAGGCTTTTGCTATAAATAAGTATGTCATCAAAATATACAACAACAAATTTACGTATAAATGCTCTAAGAACCTAGTTCATGAGCCGAATGAATATGCTTGGTGCATTGGTTAAGCCAAAGGGCATAACCAACCACTCGTATAGACCTTGCTTGGTTTTGAAGGCAGTCTTCCATTCATCTCCTTCACGCATCCTCACCTGGTGGTATCCACTCCTTAGATCGACCTTGGAAAATATGGTGGCTCCATTCAATTCATCAAGCATGTCGTCTAGACGTGGGATGGGGTGTCTGTATTTGACGGTGATGTTGTTGATGGCTTGACAGTCCACACACATCCTCCACGACCCCTACTTCTTGGGAAGTAAGAGGACTGGTACATCACAAGGACTTAGGGTCTCCTGGATGTATCCTTTAGCCATTAGGTCTTGCACTTGCTTTTTTAACTCCTTTATCTCCTCCGGGTTCATCCTATAAGCGGGTTTGTTTGGTAAGGCATAACCTGGAACAAGATCTATTTGGTGCTCTATTCCCCTGATTGGAGGCAACCCAGCTGGTATCTCACTAGGAAACACATCTTGAAACTTGTCTAGCACGGCTTGAGCTTGTTTGGGGAGTTGTAGTTTCTGGTTACCTATACTTAGACACTCTTTTAAAATCATTAGTAGTATGGTGCCCTTGGCTTTTAGGGTCTTAATAATGGAACCAAGAGGAATCATAAGGTTAGTTTTACTTACCTGATCCTCCTTGTTCATCTTAGCTTGTAGCTCTTGCACTTCATATGGGCTAAGAGGAGCTAAGTTGTACTTGCGGTCCTTGAATTTGAAGGATAGTAGTTGGTTCGGCCATTTTGGAAAGTGGCTCTATCAAACTGCCATGATCTTTCCCATAGGATATGGCCGACTTGCATTGGAACTACATCACACAATACTTCATCTTGATACTTGCCAACACTGAAAGGGATGTTGACTTGCTCTATGACCTTCAGCTCGGTCTTGTTATCTAACCATTGCAGCCTGTAGGGTCGAGGGTGTTTGGTTGTTTCAAGACCTAACATGTCCACCATATACTTGTTGGCCACGTTAGTACAAGATCCTTCATCTATAACCAAGTTACATACCTTAGCTTTGATGGTGCAGTGAATGTGGAAGAGGTTCTCTCTTTGAGCCTTCTCCTCTGAATTGATGGTCACACTTAACACCCTCCTGGTAACCAACATCTCTCTAGTGTCACGATACTCTACCTCTTCTCCTGAATCTATATCCTCTATGTTGCCTTCATCTTGAGACTCATAGTCTCCATTGGCATTAATGTTCATGACTCTCTGGTTTGGGCACTCTTAAGCCATATGACCTCGTCCCTGACATCTACAACAAGTAGTATCTCGAGTTCTTTGATTGTTAGTGTTCTTATTCTGGTTTTGTCTAAGACCTTTTTTGGCTCACTACCCTTACCTTTGAACCGATAATCAATCTCTACAGCCATACCTTTGTCGGCTGGTTTGTTGACATTAGATGCCCATGGTGGATTGGTTATGGATCGTCCAGTATTTGTTGTCTTGCGCTTGATCTGGTGCTCAGGCTGCACAAATAGATTCATTAGTTCATGTAAACCACTATACTGAGTCCTTCCTACCTTCCTGCAGATGCGTTCTTGAAGTCCATCAATGAACTGATTCATCAATGCTTCCTCGGATTCTTCTAACTCCAGTGAGTGCATTAATTTCTCAAACTCTTCAAAGTACTCTTCTACTGACCTATTACCCTGAGGTAACTTGCAAAAGCGTTTTTTAAGTCTTTGTGGTAATAATCAGTAACATACCTCAACCTCAAAAGGTATTTCATGTCAGTCCAAGTTGTGACTGGTCCAAAACAGTTCCTTCTTTTTTCAGCTACGTTTTTGTCCCACCATGCAAGGGCATTCTCGGTGATTTGAGATGCTTCTAGGGCCACCTTATTGTGTTCTCCATAACTATCGTCATATAAGCTTGGCATGCTCTCATCGTCTCCATCTTCATCATCCAGATTGGGGTTTTGGTTGCGGAGCGGGCCTCTCCTTTGAGGTTTCTCCAATCGGTTCAGCCTGGCGTTGATCTGCTAACCAAAATCTCTAATGACAGTCCTCATCTCTTCTCTCATAGCGGCCATGATCTGTTCCATTGTTGGAGGGTTAGCTGCATCAGTTCCAAGGTCTCCCATTATTCGGCTGGTGTAACTAGGACTTAATCAAAAACAACAAAATATTAAAATACCAGCAGTAACAAGAAATTTAAACTAAAAGGAAAATTTTCTTATAGTTTTTTCTTCTTTTTTTAAATAAGTAATAGAACACAAGAAATAAGGAAACTTTTTTGTAGGGTTTTCGGATGCTCGAAATAAAACAGGAGTAGGCCGCACGAAAGGTATTCCCAAAAATGGAAAGTCGACCAAGGAAGAGCGTGTGGTCGAGAAAAGGAAATAAACTAATCTTTTTTTGGCTTTTTATGTTTTCAAGATCTAGAAACCTAATTAGCAAAGAAATCTCGATTTCTAGATTGAAAAGAGAGTTATGAACTAGACGAACACAAGCAAGAACAAACTACTTTTTATGGTTTTCTTTTTCTTAACAAAAGATTAGTGACCTAAGCAAACAACTAGATGCAACACAAATACTTTTTATAGGTTTTTATGGATGAAACTACACGATCTATAAGCAATAACAGAAGCAAATACTTATGGGTTTTTTCTTTTAATAAACTAAAGAAACAAGAAAACAAACGATCTAAAGATAGGGGGTAAGAAAAACCAAAGGTAGGAACCTTTGGCTCTGATACCAAAAATGATATAAGACTCGGGAAAGTCTCTTGAAGGTGTTGATGATGGATCCTCAAGCTGGATTTCACGCACTCTCTGAGAAAAAATGATGGTCGATTGATGAACACTTAACCGAATGGTGATCAAGTGGGCATGGGATCTAACAAGCTGGCTTTCACGCTCTCTCTTGTTGGATCGGTTGATGATGTAGCTGATGGAACGAAGAACACCACAAGGATGATGATGGATCCTTGATACATTTCAAGACTTTGCTTACTTGACTCACACAAGGAAGAATAAGTCGCTTGTGGCTTACTTAGGGGGCAAACTGACTCGTATATTGATCTAGGGTAAAAAGTTGTGTGTTACAATGGCTGCGTGTGGGACTTTATTAATAGTCTTCAGCCTTGACCTAATGGTCGACTCAAGCAAAAGAAAAGACTCAAAACGACATGACTTAGAGTTTAAAACGAAATGGAAAACTAGCATTGCCCGGTTTAATACCAAAAAGGAAAGATGAAAAAATAAAAGAAAATATGGCGTAAGCTAGTCTTGGCCTCAAAACCTGGTTGTTTCTGGGATGGGCGAGTTCTTGGAACCACTAGACTGACCCATCTTACATGCACCAATTTTTAAAAAAGAAAAGACTTTCCTTGGTTCTGTATTGGCCGTCTTTGCTATGTAGTTGCACTTGAGGGCGTCTGGACCGATCTTTGTTGATCTCTTGACTTGATTTTCTACTTCTTGTTCTTTAGTGATTGAGTCTTCGAAGTCTTCATCTTCACTCTTGTATGCTTCATCAAAAATGAGCTCTTCTTCTATGTCAATTCCTGCCACATAAACGTCTTTGTTAGTTCCAGCCAAATAAGCTTGCTTACCTTAAGTGATATTGAGTTGCGCAAAGGCATTGCTCAATTCATCACTTGGCTCGTTGATATACTCTACTTTGGTGGATTGAACTATTGACATGTTTGGTGGTTCATCTATGTTGTCTAGGATAGCTTGGACGACAAATATAAATCCATCTTTAAATCTTCTAACCTTGGAACGTGTCATTGGACCTTCTGTGACTTTAGGAATGGTTATGGAATCCTGATTCTCATCTATGATCTCGTCAATCTTCCATATGTATAAATTTACATAACCAAAAGATATTTAACACATTTAGAGAAAAACAAATCATATTTAAAGGAATCTAATACTCATTTTTCAAAAAATTGAAATTTAAATATTTCGATGTTGTATCTTATTAAATTAATTAACATTATTCATATTTTGTAAACAAACATTATTAATCTAGTATTAGGTTAATTCGTTATAATAAAAAATCTAGGGGTAGGGGGAGGGGTTCATGAAATTCATGTGGGTGAAATAGCAAAAGATATGAGGTATATTTGTGTTTACTTGATATTAGAATAGTCGAAGATGTGAGCTACTTTCATAGATAGCAAAAGAGTTTGAGGTAATTTTTAGAACATTGTTTGGGGTAATTTTTAGAACATTGTTTGGGGTAATTTTTAACACTAAAAAGAACTCGTCAGTTTCTTTATATCCTGTACTTTCGCTATAACCCTCAATTTTAGAACTCCTTTATTTCTTGACCTCTCCACCATACCTCTGTTGTAACTGGTTTTGACTGGTAAAATTGAGGAAAAACAATAGAAATGTGCTATTTAAACAGCATGCTATATATTTTTATAATTTAGTTAATGCATTTAAAAAGTGATTGACCGTGAAATAAGTGATTCATATATAAAATTATTAGAAAATTAGTATATAATATATAATTTATTTATTTAAGTAATATAGATACATTTATATTTATAATATATATAGTTTTAAATTGTTGTTAATGAAAATAAGGAATTATATTAAATTATATAAATTAAATTAGATTTTAAATATGAAATATTATTATTTGTAAGAATTCAAAATTGTTTAATTTGTAAAATTATATTTTAAAAAATATAAATTTATTTTTATAATATATGAACATAAATTTTTAATATTATTAAACAAAATAAATAAATTTTATATAATTATTTTTAATTTTTATATTATAAAGTAAATCTCCTATATATTAAAAGATAATAATTTGTAATAAATGTGTTCATGCACTAATTGACACATGACAGCCAAAGAATCATTTAAAATTTAGAATGCCGATGTGGTACCCTCACAATCATTTAATTAGTTTAGACTAATTTTTTTAACTCAGGAGCATACAATATAATGTGTTCACGCACTAATTTTTTCAATCAACTCATTTTTTAATTTCTGCATTTTTAACCTTTGTATTAGTGAGTTGAAGTTCTCTCCATGCAACTACTGAATAATATCATTGTTGAAAAAAAATAAAAAAAAATCATTAAGATTCACATCAATTAAAATGCTCGAATGAGAATATATTTTAGAAATTTAAAGTTTATTACCTTTCCTGGCCTTGAGGCTTATGTACACAAATGCAAAAAATAAATTTGATTGGTTGTTAATTAAGGAAACTGAGGTGAAAAGCACCACAGACAAAGTCGGATCTTTAGTTTCTTTTCTTTACAGAGTTTTCATATCATACCAAGAATTAGAAACATAATCAAACTGCTAAAAAATCAGAAATAAGAAAAGCTTTAAAAACAAAAGAAAATTCGTGAACTCGATTGAAAAACAAAATTCAAATGTCGAGTGAAGAGATCACATTATTTTTGACATAACCTTAACCCCTTTTCACTAGATTGTATTTTGTTTTTATTATATTTACCAAGCATTTTTATAAAAAAGTACACATTATTGGTTATGGACTACGTCAATTTTGTAACATGTCCAACAATATTGACACTATGCTCATCTATTTTTATGGTCCAATAATTATGTATGTAAAAGAATCTCAAAATATTTTTTATATTTATTTTATTTTGCTTAATATTAGTATAATAAAGTCAGTAGAGGTAAAATATGTAAATCCTAAGAACCGAACTTAATTTGAAAGTAATATATACTAAACATAAACTAAAACTAATTAAGTACTCAAAAAGATGTGGAATAATATAACCAGACCTGAATCCGATCCAAAATGAAAGATTTTGGATACCATAAATAATTAAATCACAATTATATACTTAAATGTCTTAAGGGTGTTTTGTAAAAGTGACTCAAAATTTAAAGTCAAATGCAAAACTAACCCATCATTTTGGGAACTTTCATTTGCCTTATTCACCCTAGATGTTCGAGTTATTCACGAAAATGTCATTATTTTTTTTAAATGAGTGTTTTACTCTATCATCCTCATCTTCATCAAGTATTTACAATACCGTCATTGCCATCAATTCACAAACCACCATGAACAAACAACTTGAAGCTCTTAATGCACAAAAAATGTTTTTTTCTCTTTCTTTCTCATTTATTATTCACACAAACCACATCTCTTGCACTTTCTCTCAAAATTCATCCAAAAACTTCAAGATTTTGATTTTAAACTTTGTAAGGTTCATAGAGACATTGAAACTCATGATTCTTGGTCATTAATGAGTTGGTAGCATTCTTGGTGAAGTTCTTTGAGTTTAGAGAAGTTAAACAAGTCATTTCACAGGTTCAAGATATGAAATTGATTTTTTTTTCAGATTTGTTCGCGAAGAAGACTTCTCTAGAAGTCTTCTTCTACGAGTCAATGCATAAGTTAGTTTTTCAATTGACATTTTCTGTATGTTTTTATAGAAAACTTCTAGGGAAGTCTTCCACGTTTCCTTTGTTAACAAAAAATCAGGGAGAAACGAGAAGACTTCCCTAGAAGTCTTCTCGGATAAACAAGTTAATTTTGCAATTGACCAAAGTTTTTTAGAAATTTGACTTTTATAGTAGACTTCCCAGGAAGTCTTCTCTTAGAAAACTTCTAAAGAATTCTTCTCTGAGAAAACTTCTAAGGAAGTCTTCTTTATTGTTTAATGAAGTCTGTGTGGGTTACTTTTGCAATTGATAATTAATACTAAAAACTCATTATTTACAAGATGACTTCTTGATAAATCTTCTCAAATTTTATTCCGACTTTTGGTTAAACCTTTGGTTCTGAGAGATGACTTCCCTAGAAGTCTTCTAACCAGGGAAGTCTTCTCTGGAAAAGTCAAATGTAGTCAATTGCAAAAGGAACCCATAAGATAGTGAGAACAAATCATGTGAACTTAAGAAAACTTCTCTAGAAAGAAGTCTTCTATAAAAAGTCAAATTTTTGAAAAACTTTGGCCAATTGTAAAACTAATATTTTTATCGTAGAAGACTTCTCTAGAAGTCTTCTCTGAGATTTTCGAAAAAAATTCAAATTCAAAAGTAAGCCAATATTTACTGAGAAAAACTTCTCAAGATGTCTTTTGTAGAATATGATTTATTAAGAAGTCTTCCTTCATAAATTTACAATTGCAAAAATGACCTAAATGGAACACTTCTTAAGAAGTCTTCTCGTAGTAGACTTCTTAAGAAGACTTCCTAAGAAGTCTTCTACGCCAATCTTTATTAAACTTCAATTTTCTCAAAACTTAAAATGAATTTTGCTTTTTTTTGTTAATTCATGTGTTTTAGTCAACATTGGGGATCCTGAGTGAAATTCATAACTTAACTGGTGATAATTATGAGATTAGAAATATTCATGTTTATTAATGTTTCTAGCTAAACTGAGAAGACTTACAGATAAATCTTCCTGTGAAAAGACTTACACGGTAGTCTTCTACGTTCATTTTTGTAAAATTTGTTAAGTAACTTCAATATATATTTTCTAAATTTCAAAAGTGTCAAGTAACTTCAACAATATCAAGTCATATGGTTTAATATGTCGTCTTATATCTTAAGATATTTTTCAAATTTTTATGAAATTTAAAATTGCAATTTTTACTTAAAATTTAAGTTTCTAAGAGAAGACTTAACTTTTTCTGGTGAGACTTATTGTTTGATCTTTGGTGAATTTTACTAAGTTTTCTTGAGAAGTCTTTTCTCTTAGTTTGTAGTAAATTTGACTAAATATTTATGTTGTTTTGGGTAGTATGGGTAAAATATTTTTTGTTATGAAGTTTCAATAATGTCAAACACTTTTGAAAAATAATATTGTAGACATCAACATAAATAATTATTTTCAATAACATTTTTTCAAATTTACAAAATAATTCATAAATAAAAGAGTACACATAATAATTATTAACATATCATAAAAAATAATTACAAAATAATAATTAATATCTTCTTGGGAGACTTCAGTAAGACTTCTTAGAAAATTTCTGGAAGACTTGTGGAAGACTTCTAGAAAACTTCTGGAAGACTTTTGGAAGACTTGTGGAAGACTTTCTAAAAACTTATGCGAAGTCTTCCAAAAGTCTTTCAGAAGTTTTGCAGGAGTCTTCTGAAGTCTTCCAGGAGTCTTCTAAAGTCTTCCAAAGTCTTCCAAAAGTCTTCCGAAGTCTTTTTAAGTATTCTCTTATTCTCCTTCATACAAAAAAATCAGATTATTAACTAAAGAACACTATCAAAAACAAAAGAGGAATAAAAAGGTCAATTCTTTAAACTTGTTAATGCCTCTAGTGGTTTCACTTATATAAAAATGTTGTGTTATCTTCTTCTCTTTCATACCAAAAAAGGTCAGACCTTTAACCATTGAACACTATCACAAACACAAAAGAAGAATAAAAAGGTCATACACTTAACCTTGTTACATTAAGTTTAATATACAAATTTTTAGAGTCTAACATATAAAACACACCAAAAATACATATTCAAAATTTATGGATCTACCTTTAAATGAGTGAAAGATGAGAATCATGTAATGAAAAATCTAAAAAAAACAAGATAAATTAGTGAGAATGCGTAAGAGAAAAATGAGAAATGAATATAAAGTTAGGTATTTTTAAGTCTAAAGAGATTAGAGAGAGGTTGGAGAGTTTTAGAGTGAAAAACATTATATTTTTGTTGCAGCCATTTGAAAAGAAGAAAGAGAATGTGTAAATTTTCTTTATATATGGAGACAAAAATCCTAATTAGGTTAAATAGTTTTGATATAGAAAACTTCCCGAGAAGACTTCCCAAATTATGAAGTCTTCTAGAAGTCTTCCAAAACCATATAATCTAATATATGAAAAGACTTATGGAAAACCTCTAAAAGATTTCTAGAAGACTTTTGGAAGACTTCTGGAAGACTTTTAAAAGACTTCTGGAAGACTTCTAAAAGATTTCTGGAAGACTTCGTATTAGGCGGAAAACTTAAATTCTACTAAATTTTAAACAGGAAGCCTTCCAGGAGTTAGAAGATTTCTTGAGAAGTCTTCTCGGAGTCTTTCGGGAAATTTTCCAAGAGTTAGAAGACTTCTTGGAAAGTCTTCTGGAAGTCTTCTGAAACCCTAAAATTAATTAATTAAGAAAAAAATACTTCCTTAAATATAAAGCAAACCTAAAGTGTTTAAAATCATCTTATTAGAGAATCACTAACACATATTCTTCAAATTCAAAAAATAAAAAGTTAAAAATTTAAGATTTCAAAATCTACCCCTAAAACTACCAACAATACTATAACATATGTTACTACAACTTAAACCAATGACTATCATGACTTATTCTACATTAAATCATCTAGGTTGAAAACAATTCAATTTTAGTTGATATAAAATTTACATCATTTACAAATGTTTGTGGTTACATGATTTCTATTTTTCCCCCATATAAATATTTTTTATAATTTTTTTTAAGATTTATTGTTTGAGAAGACTTCTAGATAATTCTTCCATAGAAGACTTATAGGAAAGTCTTCAAAGGAGAAGACTTCCCTCGAGATCTTCTCAGGTGAAAGTATTATAATGGTAAAATTGAATACATTGTTTGCTCATAAGGATTTTATTGTATTTTCAATAACCTTTTTACATTTGATTGAATTTGGGGGTACACTTTTGCATTTGAAATTAAGTTTTGAGTCATTTTGACAATTTTGCCAAGCATTAATTATTTTAAATTTTATATCTATTAGATATTCAAAAATATGAAAATATCTAAAAATTATCAAAGTAGTCACAATAAATATCTAAAAATTATCAAAGTAGTCACAATAAATATCTAAAAATAACAAAAATTACAAAATACTGAATATATATATGTTCTCCATCCTAATATTTAAATTGAATTAATTTTATGTATATTTAAGTATTTAGTCTTATATTATTCAAATTTTTATGTTTTATATTATTTTTATTTTCTGATTTTTAGGACTTAAGTATATAAAGATTTTTGTTAAAAACTTACACAATTAAAATGGGTACCAAAACTCAAACCCAACCAAACCCGCAAGGTTTCGAACCAAATCCAAGCAAAACTCAAACTGAAATTTGTAAATATCTAAATTAGATTTCAATTTCTAACTTTAAAAATTTGAAATCCGTAGATCAACTGAATTTGAAAGGATATCTAAATGTCCATCCTAGAAATAGATATACAAAAAATAATTTATTACGACATAAAATAAATTAGAGTTTGACCCACGCATCCGCACAGATGTTTGTTTTAATAAAATAGATATTAAATTCTTCACAACACAAAAATGTAATGATTGCACAAACATACATCCATATGGGTATGAGTGTTTGTTTGGTTTATAATATATAATATTTGTGATAGATAGACCATTTTTAATTGTGTGTACTTTTTTATTTCTCATATTACGATTGGATACAAAACCAATCAAAATAATATGTTATATAATATATTTTCAATTATTTTTAACTATAGTAAACATGTTTGATGTATTTATTTATTAAACATCAATTATTATGTTTATGTATATTAATAAATCGATATTTCTAAATTAAATGTATTTATGTTTTGATAAGATATATATATATATATATATCTAAGATTTTATATGCTATATGTTTATTTTGAGAAAATATTAAATTGAAATTTATTTGTTGTATTCTGATAATTTAAATATATATGTGTTGATTATAATAATCATAAAATTATTTAATATATATTAAAAATAAATTTATATATTTTAATAAAAACTTATATAGTTTATATTTTGTATGTGAAATAAAATAATAATAATAATAATAAAATAATAATAATATACATGGATATATAAGATTTAAAGTTTGTAGTCATATTTTAAATAATTGTTTTAGTTTTATTGTAAGAATTGGTTATAGAATAAGCGCATGTTAAAGAATAATCAGAAGTTTGGCTAAAGAAGAATCTAACAAAATAAAATATTTATGGTTAATTAATTAAGCTTATTAAATTTGGATAAAGAAGAGTCTAACAAAATAATTGATTTGTGGTTAATTAATTAATAGTTATTAATTCATTAGCACGAGTTGTAATTATTAAGATGTAAAGGTGATTTTTAAAACGAGAAAACAACTATTAGAACCCTCAACTTTCAAATTGAAGACAAAAAAATCTTTAACTCATGTTTAAGTCAAAAAACTCCTCAACTTTTAAATAGAGGCCGTTTTAACTTTCATATTTTGTTGACTTGACCACTTAAGAAATTAAAAAATTAAATGTTCAACTCAAGTAATGATCGTTATACCGGTGTTTTAAAAATCATTTTCTTTAAGGAAATCTCAATCGATTTCATCTTCCTCATTTGAAACTTAATGCCCAGTTCGATTTCGTCTTCTCCAAATCAATTTTAGAGATAATTTCTGATAAAAAACAATCTCCCATTGTCTCCGAAATCAATTTAGGGAAGATGATATCGAATTGAGAATTAGGTTTTCGAGTGAGGAACATAAAATCGATTTAGAATTTCTTTAAACAAAATGATCTTTAAAACATTGTTGTATGGGTATAACGGTTGTTACTCGAATTTAATAGTTGTCTTTTCTTGTTTCTTAAATGACCAAGTCAAAAAAATATGAGTGTTAAAATAGCCAAATGGTTCAAACATGAGTTAGAGATTTTTTGGTTTAAGTTTGAAAGTTAAGAGTTTAAATGGTTGTTTTCCTGTTTCTTTAAATATACTTGAGTTTTAATAATATAAATAATCTAATCAATTATTTCATTTTGCGTATGGTGGAATATTACCTAGTATTCTACCAAATTAAAGTTGAAAGCATTGATCAAATATCATTTGAATTTCACTAGCATTTGTAAATGGTTTTCTAAATATTTTTCCGTTAATTGTTGATCAGATAATATAATGAACATGATACTTTTGTAGTGGTTTTACTTCTCAAGCAAGTTATTAGATCATGTTAATATCATATTCTTATCTTGCATATGTGATTGTTCGTTTGTGCAGAAAGAAAATGACACAGGGAGATTTAGAGTTCCCAAGGCTATTAACGAAGCCTTGGTACGTCTCGTGAGTAACAGGATACAAGATAGCGCTATCAAGCTTAATCACTCACCAAGCTCACTTTTCTCCCCGTCTATCGTCACTCACGAGAAGATTGATATACCTCAAGCACAAGAAACAAGTTATACCTAAGGCGATGACAGTCTCTCACCCCCTTTCTCACGTGTTTCTCTCACTCGCTCAATATTCAGATCTCCTTGACGTTACGGTAAGTGCTATCTTTTCTTCTTATCCTGTTCTCTCTATATATGCTCCTTCCCTCCTGATAGATTCGCTTACCACTTGACTGTGCCAGCTCATGAATCTTCAACGGAATTGCACATGGTATGTTCCTTCACAACTTAAGTATGTGACGCACCAAAACGCAGAGCATAGTATCATGGGCTTAACCGAATAGATGATTCTTCAGCTTGGGCCTTTCCATAAACTTGTCTCGGCCTTAACCATCATCTATCAGCCCACTTACTAGGAAAAGAGGAAACACAAGACGACAAATCTCCACCTTGTTTCCACTTTCCGACAGCTTCTCAAAGCTACTTTACCTTCTCCTTCTTCCGACCTGTTATCTTGTCGAAAGAAAAAAACTAGATCTTTACCGATCTATATTCCTTCGCTGAGAACTATCAGACGACTTCTCCCTTCTTCAAATTTCTTCACTGGAACTGATTTTGTGAGAATATCAGCTGGATTCTCAAGTGTCCCAATCTTTGTCACAATCACGGATCCATCAGCAACAACATCTCGAATGAAATGCAACCTTACATCGATATGTTTTGTCCTTTCGTGAAATACGCTGTTTCGAGCCAGACACAACGCGCTCTGGGAATCACAGAAGATATCCACCTTCTTCTGATCAAAACCAAACTCTGAGGTAATTCCCTTAAGCCACAGCGCTTCTTTTGTTGCTTCTACTAACGCCATATATTCAGCTTCCGTTGTAGACAAAGCAACAATATGTTGAAGACCTGAGCGCCAGCTTACAGTGTTTCCTCCAACCTGAAAGACATACCCTGTGATAGATCTTCTTCGATCCAGGTCAGATGCATAATCATTGTCAATAACCTTTCACATCTACCTGTTCATTTTTCTTAAATGATAAACTGAAACCAGTAGTACCTCTTATGTAACGCATTAAACATTTAACTGCATCCCAATGATCTTGTCCAGGGGCACTCATGAAACGACTAACCAGACCCACTCCATAGGCAATATCCGGACGAGTCCCGATCATAGAGTACATAAGACTACCCACGGCACTGGAATAAGGTACGCTCTCCATCATATTATGAACTTCAGAACGTAAATCGTCTTTGGTGCTAGATAACTTGAAATGAGAACCCATTGGAGTAGATACTGGTTTTGACTCTTCCATCAAAAAAAATCCTTAGAACCTTGCACAAATAGGATTCCTGAGACAAAGTAAGAATACCTTTTTCTCTGTCTCTATGTATATCCATTCCCAAAATCCGTTTAGCAGGTCCTAAGTCTTTCATTTCAAACTCACTTCCCAGTAACTCCTTTAACTTCTGAACTTCCTTCGAGTCCTTCGCTGCAACCAACATATCGTCCACGTAAAGTAAAAGATAGATCACGTCCCCTCTCCCATAAGTTTTGAAATATGCACACGAGTCGTATTGACTTCTTTCAAAACTTTGAGACTTCATAAACTCATTGAACCGAAGATTCCATTGTCGTGGCGATTGCTTTAAACCATAAAGCGATCTTTTCAATAAGCAAACCTTATCTCCTTCTTATACCCTTCTGGTTGCTCCATTAAGATTCTTTCATCCAAATTTCCATGTAGAAAGGCTGTTTTAACATCCAACTGCTCAAGCTCTAGGTTCTGATCTACAACCACAGACAACAGTAATCTGATTGTAACATGTTTAACCACCGGAGAAAATACTTCGTTGTAGTCTATACCTTCAACTTGAGAATACCCTTTGGCTACAAGTCTACCTTTATACCTCTTTCCTTCACCACCAGGAACCCCGGGTTTTATCTTATAGATCCATTTACAACCAATGGTTCTTTCTCCTTCTGGTCTGTCAATTAACACCCATGTATGATTCTTCTCCAGAGAAGCAATTTCCTCATCAGAGGCTGCTTTCCATTTCTTACCATTTTTTCTTCGAATAGCTTCTCCAAATGTTAAGGGTTCTTCCTCTTCAATCAGATCAGCCATTACTAGTGCATATGCAGCAACATCTCCATCATCATATTGACCTGGAGGCTTAATGTTTCGCTTCTGTCTATCTCTGGCTAACATGTAGCTCCTTAGATCTTTAGGATCCTCTTCTTCATCTGATTCACTCTTTGTTTCATTTTCCTGGTTATCAATTTGCGAAGCTCCACCTTCAGATGAAGACCCGATGAGTTCCTCTGTTCCAGAGTCTTCATGAAGAAGAAATGTCACTTGTTTCTTCACTCTTTCTTGTTGACATGGATTTTCAACAGACCTGTCAATGTCCTTGAAGATGACATTCTCATAGAAAGAGACATTTCTACTTACCATTATCTTCTTCTCTTCCAAGCTCTAAATCCGGTAACCTTTAACTCCTTGAGGATATCCCATGAACACACCTTTCTTAACTCTTGGCTTCAATTTTCCCTGATCCACATGATAGTAAACTAAACACCTAAAACATCTCATGTGATCATACTTCGGAGCTCTTCCTGGCCAAACTTCTTCAGGAACCTTCAAACCAAGAGGAATAGAGGGAGTCCTATTAATCATATATACCACAGTTGAAGACGCTACTGCCCAAAATGCTTCCCCTAGCCCAGTTTCACTCAAAAGACTCCCCACCTTTTCCAATATTGTCCGATTGAGCCTCTCAGCTACCCCATTCTGCTGCGGGGTATAAGGACATGTCTTGTGCCTCAGAATCCCTTTTCCCTTACAGAACTCATCAAAATTCTTATTGCAATATTCAAGACCATTATATGTTCTTAGAGCTTTAAGATTCTTTCCACTTTGATTTTCAACAAGAGCCAACCATTCCACAAACTTTGAAAAAGATTCATCTTTTGTCTTTAGAAAATAATCCCATACCTTCCTAGAGAAGTCATCCACAAATGAGATGTAGTACTGACACTTGGACAGACTTGGGGTTACATTAGGAGATCCCCAGAGATCAGAGTGCACATATGCCAATGGTTCTTCTGAATTATGTTTTCCTTTCTTGAAAGATATCTTGTGAAATTTCCCCAGAATACTGTGTTCACAAGCTTCCTTTTCTTTGATGTTAATATCTTTAAAAAACCAGACTTCTGAAGACATTGTAACCCTTTGACAATAATGTGACCCAGTCGACTGTGCCACAAGGAAGTCTCATCTAGTTCCACTATTCCTACATTTGATTCTTCCTTGACTGGTGCACCATCGAGAAAATAATGTGTATCTGTGTAGTCTGCTGCTAACACCTCAACTTCTTCTTTAAACACTTTTAATCTGTAGTTTCTTGATTGAAACCAGCAACCAAGAGTCTCCAATTGTCCAAGAGATATCAGATTTCTTCTCGCAGTTGCAGAATACCTTACCCCAGTTAAGATAACTTATGTCCTTTTGTGGTTCACCAATTTTACTTTCCCGATAGCTGTCACCTCACAATAAGTGTCATTTCCCATCAATATCCTGCCCCCATTAATCTCTTCGACATCACACATCCAGTCCCGTTTAAAAGTCATATGATAGGAGCAGCCTGAGTCCAACACCCAACCATCCCTATTCACATGATTGTATGCGGTTAACATTACTGGCTCGGATACTTGAGCCTTACCAATGCTTGCTTCTGCCCTCGTAGAGTTTCCTTGATTGATTCTTTTAGGACATTCTCTCTTAAATGATCTTCTGCGCCACAGATCCAGCACGTCCGTTTTGTTTTTGGTCTTGACCGGATTCTGTTACTTGTTTTAGCCTTAGGTACTCTTTTCTTATCAGGTCGTCCTCTTGACTGAAAATAGAAGCCCTCATTGCTCGTCCCAGATGACCGATGTCCTCCTTTGGCTTTCATATCAAGCTCAATAGAATAAGCAGCTCTTGTTATCTCCTTGAGTGATATTGTGTCTTGGTCTCTTCCATACTTCAAGGTGTGAACTAATGGCTCGAATCTTCTAGGTAAACTATTCAGGATTATCACAGCCTGATCCTCCTCACTTAGATCAACACCAAGACTTGCCAAATCAGATACTAGCTTGGTGAAGATATCAAAATTCTTGTCCAGGTTCTTATCTTCATCCATTTTGTAACTGTAGAATCTCTGCTTCAGATAGAACCTGCTTGGGAGAGACTTGATTTGATAAGTTGACTCGAGAGCAGTCCACATCTCTAGAGCAGTCTTAGATTTGATGACCTTGTGCAGTACCATGTCACTAAGACTCATACTCAATAGATTCCTTACTCTTCTGTCCTTATCAAGCCTTTTAGGATCTTGAGATCCTTTAGAATCTGAGTCATCCCCAGCCACCCCTTTTCCTTTAAGATCAACCTCCTCTTGTTGAAGTACTGAATCCAAACCAAGAATTTCCAGTTGAGCTAACACCTTATGCTTCCAGAGAGCAAAGTCACCTTCCCCGTCAAACTTTTCCACCTCAAACCTTCCTTGTGTAGGTTCCAGGTCGAGTATCTTCAAGTTTGATCAGAACCTAAAGACACGCAAACGAAGAGAACCCACAAAAATACACACACAGCAAGAACACCAGAGAACCAGAATACCAGAATACCAGAATACCAAAATACCAGAATACCAGAATATCAACAACCTTCTTAAAATGTCGTATGAAAGTAAAACCAACACAGATATCCAGATCTATTACTGGTGATCCTGTCACATAGTTAGATCAGAAAAAAATCTCCTTATACTGATCTGTGTGAAAGAAAACCTGGATCACCTCATATCTGAACTTCCCTTGAGCCGAACCTGGCTCTGATACCACTTGTAGTGGTTTTTACTTCTCAAGCAAGTTATTAGATCATGTTAATATCACATTCTTATCTTGCATATGTGATTGTTCGTTTGTGCATAAAGAAAATGACACAGGGAGATTTAGAGTTCCCAAGGCTATTAACAAAGCCTTGGTACGTCTCGTGAGTAACATGATACAAGATAGCACTATCAAGCTTAATCACTCACCAAGCTCACTTCTCTCCCTGTCTCTCGTCATTCACCAGAAGATTGATATACCTCAAACACAAGAAACAAGTTATACCTAAGGCGATGACAGTCTCTCACCCCTTTCTCACGTGTTTCTCTCACTCGCTCAATATTCAGATCTCCTTGACGTTACGGTAAGTGCTATCTTTTCTTCTTATCATGTTCTCTATATATATGATCCTTCCCACCTGATAGATTCGCTTACCACTTGATTGTGCCAGCTCACGAATCTTCAACGGAATTGCACATGGTATGTTCCTTCACAATTTATGTATGTGACGCACCAAAACGCAGAGCATAGTATCATGGGCTTAACCGAATAAATGATTCTTCAGTTTGGGTCTTTCCATAAACTTGTCTCGGCCTTAACCATCATCTATCAGCCCACTTACTCGGAAAAGAGGAAACACAAGACGACACTTTTGCAAATGTTTTACCAATCAATGCTCTAATAGAAACCCTATGAGAAAGATTAGATTTTCTATCTTCTTTGTTTTCACTGTTCATTTACATTATAATTAAACCCGAGTATTATAAATGAACAAAAACAAAAGAAAATTAAAATGAATAAACCATAAGAACTTAAACTAAACTAAAAGAATTAATTTCAGGCTGATTCATTTGTCCTGAAAAAAAAATCACGATCACGTATTTAGCAAACCTTGGAGTAAGCTCCAAGCTCGGACCAACGTATCCACTTGACATATTTCATAGCCCCAAACGCTCCGCAGAGTAAGCCCTGAAGTTTCCATCTCCACACACTGTTCTCTCTCCACATGCTGAACCATTTTCTTGTCCACTGAGCTCGCCGTAACATCCTGCGTAAACCAGAATAAAGAAAATGGAAGAGGAAACTCAGTTTTAGTTCTACTCAGACATTTGAAACACATGTGGAAACAAAGCCAGGACATCGAGTATAAGTGTTGTAATAGTATTATTAACTCAGTAATATGATTAGCCTACACAAAAATAAACAATCTCTGACCTCTCCAGCTCGGACAATGAAAACGCAATCAAATCAAGGAGGATAAAGAAGGTCACACGTACCCACATGGGGCCGATAGTGGCATTTAGTATTAACCAGTTGAGGAAATCATCCTCTGACTTGGTGAGAAGTTGTCGTGAAGCAACATCAATGGTGACGCACTGAAAGAGTGCATCTTTCTGTGATCCACTGACCTTTATCACTATTCTCTTGTGAACCCAAACAATTTTTTCAAGATGGTAAGCTATTGTGCTCCGGCTGCTGTCGCTTCTGATCCACTGGGCCACATCAATGTCGTTGTCAGGCAACTCTTCGTGTAGCCTAAGAAATGTAAACGCTGTTTCCCCACTCGTCCAGCAAAGATAAGTTGATGATCCGTCATCTAAATAAGGAAGGGTAAAACTCGTGAAAAGGAGAAACAATGGGTAGTCAGGTGTATCTAATACACACGCATATGTTATTAACCAATTTATCAATTGACACGTTCTAAAGTTTCAAAACGGCTATTCAGGAGAATAAAATGAATCTAAAGTATCCTTTCAGTAAGACAGAAGATGATGCAAGCATAAGTATATAGTCTCGTACACAACTTTATATGTTTCTGTCTTTCAGTATTACTCACATACATAAGGCTTATTGAGAAACTCGTAGAAAGATGTTATACACATAGTGAACGTAAGTATGGTCTACATATTGAAGACTGAATAAGAGAAATTCTAAGAAATAGCAGTTCTTTCAATGATCAGACATATACGTAGGATAATTTAAAAAGATGATGATTTTAAGAGTGTAAAAGAAAACAAAACGCGAATGTTCCCTTTAATTAGGTTGAATGTTCTCTTTCTGGCAAAAGCAAGTGTGACTTACCTACCACAAATCCTGCAAGCGGTATATCGATATTTTCCCCACATATGTCTTTATCAGATCCTGCTTGGAGAACCAGAAGATGAACTGAAAGAACCTATTGCATCAAATAATATATATAAAGAAGAATACAAGCAAGGAAGCATTTAAGACAATACGCCATGAATGAAACTAGAAAGCAACTTAGCTAATCCACCACAAGATCACCTTGCAGACAAAGTTAATTTGCCGATTATCTTTGTGCCCTGAGGATTCCTGAGGTCTAATTTTAAGCAGACCCATAGCAGTTTGATGAGCTGGTTCGTCTAACGCTGGACCATCCAATGCCCTTCGTGAGTTTATTTTGACAAAAGATGCTGATGACAATAGAAACCAGTTTTCGTCTCTACAGAAATAATAATGCAAGAGACTAAAGATGAGTTCGTTGCTTATTGAAAAGCCAATTTGTCAAATGCTGTTATTTATGTATAATACCTAGTTCCAAGAATCCGGTAGAATGTTGCATTCACCCCAGGGCCAAATCCAGTGAGATATGAGTGCCTTCTAAGTGGACCAAAAATCTTCACCTGAAACACATCGTTTAGGAGAGTTACAAGAATACAGACAGCACAGAGAAAAGAGTATGATATGCACTCACAATTTGATAATCGACTCGAACATGAATGCAATAGCTGCTGTTGACACTCGAGTCAACAGCATCAACTGCTACAACATCACCTCTGAAAGTCGCTAGGTTTCCCTCAGGAAACAAGCTGTTAGAAATAGGTGGTTGAGATGGCTCTGCATGCATGATAATCTCTCCCTGAGTGTTATCTCTATCGTTTCCAGCTGCGAATGGCTTATTAAGTTCGTCCAAGTCCTTCAGATATACTGAGAAGAGAATTTTTGCATCATAAGGGAGAAGAAGAGAAACATCTGAAAAACGTTGTGGACAAGAAACATCTCGTTGTTCCTCCGCAGGAGATGGTTGGGAAGACACCAGAGGATATACATCCATAGTTCCATCATGGGTTAAAACTTCTTCAAAAGAAAATTCCAGACTCCATAAACGTGATTCGGGTCTAATATTGATTTTATCGTTGTTAGATATGCTACGCCGTCCAAAACAAAAAGGATCGTTAATGTCATGCTTCATCAAATAGCAACCGCCTATTTGCAACCCCTGCCGTTACAATGCAAAAGTATCATATCATTTAAATAATCAGTTATTTGTGCAGCATGCATGTTTTACTAGAATCTTTGTTATTGTTAATAACAAAGCAATACTTACATAGTAGTTTTTGCATTCAGGTATGAATTCTAACAGCACACGCTTCACACTGCGCATGTTACCACTTTTCTTTTCCTTTAAATTAGACAGAGTTGCTGCTATGGCCGAACAGTGACTACTTGCACATCGGATGGTCATGTCGCAGGAAATCTCATGAGGTACAGACAATACTCTTTCCCTCCCTAATGAATTATTAGTTTTACATCTCTTAGGTGGAGGTTCTTCTTGGGAAGTCTTGCTTTCATCAAATTGGGGTGCCGCTGGGTCTTCTTCGGTAACAGTGCAAATGAGTTCCCATGGAATGATTACAGCTTCGATGAAAACACTGGTGCAGTCAGGCATTCCTGGAAGACCCTGGTGGAAGTTCCAATAATTATAAAAGTTAAGGTCATTATTTTAACTTAGTAGCATAAACAACAGCTTCTCTTTCTCGAGCCAAAACAAATAAACAATCGTAACAATAGGGAGATTGCTTTTTGGATATAAGAGCATACTTTTTTGAGAAATGGAAATTTATGGGTCACCCTAAATAAGTGAAACCTTCCCCCTTTGAACTCATTGACATCATGCCTCCAGTCAATAGACTGATCCACGAGAACAGTTCTACAGCTTGCAGCACCAAACGATAGAGAAAATGGCACTGTCAAGGTGTTGTCTCTGCCCAATGAAGTGGGATCAACCAAAATTCTACAGTGAAATGGCTTTTGAAGAAACGGGATGTGGGGCATTGATTCAGGTATTTCCATAATGAGATCGTAATCAGAAACCTATAATGAGTAAAAGATAAGAAACTGAATATAACGACTCAGTATTTTCAAATGCCGTTTGAAGTACACTAACCTCATATATCCTGCAGGAATTTCTATCACTTAGAAGGTCTGGCATCAGAACATTAATGCTGCTTGTTCTGTCTTGCAGCTGTAGTATTCCAGAAGCTGAAATCTATATAAAGGAGTAATGTCACAGCTAAACAAGTGTACAAATAGAGGAAAAAAGAAACCTTGTTATGTAGATACTAAGTAAAGATATTCACCCTATCAAGGTGACAACTTGACACCGACATCTCAATAAATTAAAAACAACCTTTCAAACGGGTTAACGGATGGCACAATATATGCATATTACGAGTAGCTATACCTTCAATCTTCCAAGCAAGATAACACCAATATCTTCACTTTTTAGAATCTTTACATTTGTATGACCGTATCTATTCTGAATTAATGATGGATGACTTAAGCAATTACTAGCAATAATCTGGGTGTCATCTTTCTTATTCCGAGAAAGCAATTCATCCAGCAAGACCTTGTAATGGTGGACAAAACTTGAGATAGGCATGACCTGGTTGTCGAAAAAGGGTGGAACTAATATTATAAGATCTGAAAATAATCATGCAACTAAACATCTTCCAGTCTAACCTTGGTCTACAAATGAATAGACTTACCAGTTTTAGGTTGCAGTCACGAGCTTCACTATTGCATCCGCAAGATTCATGCATACAGAATTCAGTAAACAGCCCGCACTGAGAATTTCAAAGTTTCGGATATAATCAAACTGATGAGCATGATTATTAGCCTAAGAAGAGCATAAAAAGTTATATATATTGTTAAATTTTAAATATACCAATTTACCCTAGGTTGAAACATGGATGGTGGTATTCGTGATTCTGCATACATCTTTGTCAGTTCATCGTCCTGATAACACCTCATAAAAATGAGAAAAGCCATATATAACAGGGAGAAAGGGCACAAGCAAAACACAGAACCAAGCCTGCTTTCAGTTAGTTACCTGGCATGATCTCAAGCTTTCCTTGTCTGATAGCATTTCGTCAAAGTTCTGGAAGCATGAACTAACAAGTAATGTCCTGTGATGCAAAGTTTTGCAGCTATATCAGTCATGAGTCATAAACTAGAATGAAATCGCTTAATATATTGCTTGAACCATCAGAGAAAAAAGTACCAAAATCTTGCAGGAAAGGACAAAGACTCTACGAATCGACTCAGAGATGTCTGCAAACATGAATCTACAAGACAACTGAAGTACCAGCTGAATAAATCTCCAGACATGAGAAAGCATCCATGATTCACTGATTTACAACAAAACCATACCTCGTTTCAAAAGGTGAAAATTTCTCAACTGTGATGCTGGTCTTAAAACATGCCCCAAGTATAATCACTTTTCCCCAAGAAAATTTGGTATTCACAAAATGAACATTTCTGACAAAAATCTGCACTAAGCAAGTAAAACAATCAAAGATCTCAATTCCCAAACAGCACAGATAAACTAACTTCTCAGATGCTTACAGTCAAACAATAAGAACCACACACTAAACTGAGAGCAAAAAGGAACTTTCTTACAAGGGAACCAGTTCGGATACTGTGTGATCTGTTATGTATCTGATCCGTCAATAAAAGCCAGACATCTTCATCCAGCTCAACAAGCTTCCCTTTCATGTACAAGCCGTTGACAAATCCAAGGTACGAACCGCAGTTACCTCGCCCATCAACAACACTTTTCAAAACTTCATCTTTTTTAGAAATCCAAGGTGAATGAAGAACAGAGTTCTCAGTCGTCACAAACACCAACAGAGAATCACATTTGCTTACATAAACAAGCTTCTTCTTCATCCCCGATAGAGAAATTTTTCGTCCAACTAATTTCACTATCGCAGGGTGCCAACTCGCAGCCACAGAACCACAAAAGTAAACGAAGACTGACTTCTCAAAAGAGTGATTACAATCAATCGAATCCAACACATCCTTCCGTGTACATTCTTTACGCCCACAAGCCATTACCTTTACTAAAAAACCCTTCACAGGAACGTTTAAAGAATCATCAGAACCCACTTCCATACAAGGAACAACAGACACAGGGCTAATAGACTCCAACACACCACGGACGCTATACTGTGATTTACGACCACCATTCTCTACTGAGCTCCGAGGAGGAACCAATGGAAACGAACACCGAGAAAGCAACTCAACATTATCCTCCACGAATCTCCACTTGATAATCTCCAGAACCCCACCGTGAAGCTTCATAGGAATGAAATTCCAAGAAAGAACACGTATCTTACTCCCAATCGCGCCAACTTCGAAACCGATGATATCGCAGCAGATAGTTAAATCGCCGTCTGTGAATTGAAAGCAGTAGCGATTCGGACATTTTAGGGTTTCGGAAGGAAGAGATAGCGTCCCGACTATAACCGCTGGGTAGTTCAACGGTGCCAGAAATTTAGCGGTAGAGTTCGAATCGACGGCACCGCCACGTGGTTGAGGGTTTCTACTGTGAGGAGCCGATGAACAGAATAGCGACGATGCACCGGTGACGGCTCGGGCTTCGTTGACAAGCTCTGAAATTGTGATGACTTTGGCGTTCTCCATTTATCAGGAGGTCTTCGCTGTGATGATGTCTCGCGGTGTGTGTCCAAGGGATCAACTGTGGATTGTGGAGTAGATGAAGAAGAATTGGTGTGGAAACAGAGCGGGAACCCGAGGACGCTGACCCGATTCGTAGACGGGCCTCGATTCAGATTGAGAATCAAACTTCATACCGTTTAGGTGTAGAGTCAACGGAATGGCTCACGTTTTTATTTATTCGGTTTGTGTTTGAACCGAGTTTGGTCGGTATACGTACAGTAGGACCTAATTCGTTGATGGGTAAGTTCGAAGGTGTTTTATTAAATCGGTAAAGAGTATCAGTTACAAGTCGGAGAAAGTGAATAGAAAAGTAAGTCGGTGCTCCAAGAGCTAGTTAGGAAAATACAAGTCGGTAAGAATACAAGTGAAAATTCTAGTTTCTAACTTCCAAGTGAGTGTCTTGATTTTTGGATGTCATTCTTCATCTCTCTTCCCTTCCTTAAATAGATAGAATCATCTTTCTTTTATGCACCTAAGTCTCATATTCTAATGGGCTTTTTCTTCTTCGGACCGAATGACTGGGCCAATAAGTCGGCTCGTGAGCCGAGCTAACGCGATTCTTTGTGAAGCCGAATAAAGTGATATGGAACCTAGTATCAGCGTTCAGTTGAAGGTCTCCTAGCTGGACTCTTTTTGAGCCAACTTTAAATGGTCGAATCCTCTATTTATTGGGCCTTGTGGAGAGATATAATTCATCTCCTACAGTTTGGGTTTTAATATAATGTGCCTTAGATCTTTATCCTTCTGTTCAAAAAAATATTTAAAAATTTTTAAAATATTATTAATTAAAAGTTATAAAAAAATCAAAACTACTTTTCATAAAACAAATAACAATTAAATTGTAGCACACATGCACACACGACAAAGTCTGGATACAAAAGATACTAAAATACTAAGAACCAAGTAAAAAAAGAGTGATGGCTGAGAGCAGATTCCATTGAGTTTCTCGTAATATTTTTAATTTGTTCTTAAGCAATAGAGTATTTCTGTAATCAAATATGATACTGATATGCAAACCTGAGCACATAGACAAAAATTGGTTATTTTCATAGAGCATATATGGAAACTTGAAAAAACTAGCTTGAGCATTATATTAACATTATGATCAGTAGAACAGTCTCATCCATCTAATACAATCTTTAAACAAGGAAAGTGGTGAAAGATGTGATTTGGAGGAGAAGAAAGACCAAACATATGTGGAATAGGGGAAATTAAAGAGAAGGTGTTGCCAAGTCTTACTATCGGAACCACATAGCAAACATTTTGGAGGAGTGAACATACCCCCACCTTTGTATTATATCTCTTAGTATGTAGTCGTACCTAATTGCAATCAAAGTTAGAAAAACATGTTTTGGTATGGATTCCTTGAACCAAACTACCTGATATCAGTTAACTTTAGGTATGTTGTTGCATAGATGGTCTCAAGTCTTTAATGCAAGAAGGAGCAAGTGGGAAAGTGATTACCAACCTTTTAAAGGTAAGTATCATCAGCCTCTAAGCTATTAAGAATTCATGCATTATGCAAGCATTGTTTCAATAGAGAAATGATGGGGCTTCTACTATGCAAGTGACTTATCCACCATTAACCATTGGAGATTCCATCTGAGACATATGAGTTTATATGGAGACCACTAACTGATGGTCCTAGTCACTAACCCGATCAATAAATGGCCATAATGAAGTCCAATTATCAACAAGAACTTAGTGGATATACCTAAGTGATGTGATAAGGTTTTACCCACTAAATTCAAACTAAAAATGCTTGACACTTCGCGGTAGTACTTAAGAATCGAATCCACAAGAACCAAATTTACACTACGGCTCTACGAGAGTAGAGTAGAGCTAGAACAAAAAAAAAGTATTTGTTTCCGTAACCAAATTGCAAGAATGTAAAAAGCAGGAAGTAAGTGCGATGTGAACTATAAATTAAAGGCGTCATGCAATGGGTAATTCTCAGGAAACATATCATGAAACAACTTTGAGACAGGGAATGCATTAAGTATCATTCTCGAACTCAAACAATGGGATTACCTTAACTTAGTTATGCATCGTTAAATCCTATATATTATAATCCTATAGTCTGATTTTTGTTGAATTTCAGATTTTAAACATGTGATATGATCTAGTTTGATAGATTCATGAAACTTCTAACATAGACTTCCATTGGCTAAAAAATATTTCACTCATTCTAAGTTTATTCAGGCATTTAAATATAACCCCTTTGGTGCATTAAACAACCTAAGATAAGAAACTATGTCATGATTTGATATATCATGGTTTTATGGGTTTTTGACCCATTATATAAGTCTTATTTTAGAGTTTTATCATATATTTTGAGTCGTTTTAGAGTTTTTGTAGGTTCAAATACATTTTGGACAACTTAATTTGGGGATTATGGAACAATTTGGAGCATGAAGAGAATTGAAGCTGAAAACTTGAAGTCTGAGTCGTGCTTTACACCTGGTGTCGATCGACACTATTCGTGAGTGACGATCAACACCCATCATGACCAAGTAAACCGACGAGTTTTTATGAAGTTTTAAGAATTGCAAGTTTAATCCAAAGTTTCCATTATTTACAGAGGAGTCCGAGACGTGCTTTACCCTATATATATTATTCTTAAGCCATTGTTTAGGCTATAATTTATTTATCTTAAAGATCTTTAGAGAGACAAGTCATAACTCCTTCACAAAGAAGATTTCAAACTCCCTTACTTACTTTTTTGATCTCTTAATGCACTTTATTCTGAATATGATTTTTTTTCTATCATGTCTGAGTAAAACAATTGTTAGATTCAAAGTTCTTCAAAGAATGATGAATTGTTAGATTAAATTGTTAGGGGTATCTTATATTCTTCATTGGATTGTTCTTAATGCTAAATCTAGATTGACTACCTGAAATCTAGATCTTAGGATAACTAATAGACACGAAATTGTTATTGATTGTCTAAACTAATCTTGGATGATCTAAATACCTATCTAGAAAGATATTTGATTTACTAGTTTAGTGAACTTATCAAGCCTAATCTTAATGATTTTCCTAACTGATTGAATTCACAATGAAATTTAGAATTCTAGGATATGAACACAGATTATTTCAGCAATGAAAGTTAAGTGCTTTGATTGTAGTTCTTTGAGTTCAAGAATTGTTCTTCATAAACTCTTAGAATTAATTATCTGCGAGTTTCCTGAGTCTAGCACCCTTATCCATCTATCTTACAACTTGTTGGGGATAAATAATCCATGAAGACGTTCAATCCCTACCTAGAGAAATTTTGACTCAAACCCAGCTTCATCCCTGTCTCCGGGTAAAATGCAAAACTTCTACTAGAGGGAGATTTTTCCATATTTTCGAATATGAAAGTCTCTACCCTAGTTTATGACTACGAACAACCTATGCAAGGGGGACCAAAACCTTAGAAAAATTGATCGATTAGATGCAATAATATTAGAGCTAGGAGGCTATAACTAGGATTTATACACCAAACGTTATAGTTCTGGCTCTATAGATCAATAAAATATTACATTTGGTCTCGTTTCCTGCTTGTTATTCGCTTGCTTTATGTTTCAGTAGTACCAACAAAGTACATGCACAAACTTACCCTAATAGTTTGGCGCTAGAAAGAGTGGGGTAATCAAGACTACGTGACGATGACGCAAAGTGAACATAACGAGTAACCTTCGGCCACTCCGGTTGAAATCGAATTACGAGCTCAGATCGCAACCTTGCAAATCCAAGTCACCGAGTTACACACAACTCGAGAGAGTGAAACCTTTGCAGGTAATCATGAAGTCCTCTAAGCAGTTTGAATCTTCAAAAACAAGAATGGATGAGAACTATAAGCTATTGGAGAAAAGTGTGGAGAAAGTTTCACAGCTCGAGGCCAAAAACCTGGTTCTTCTAGAGGAAAAATCAGCTCTCAACACAGTGAGCAAGAAAGCGTGTCGGTTCTGAACTTGCGTTCGAACGATGCAACCCTTGGAAACTCCGAATGAGGGAGGTAATATCACCCGGCAGGCTCCAACACTAAATGGAGAATCAATGACTAGGAACAACCTGCGGGAGGAAATCATGTAAACTTGGCAAAAGATGATAACTCTGACTCAGACACTGATGAGGAGATGCAGGAAGCGGCTACAACAAATAAATCTGAAATGATGGCCTACCTCAAGAAGGTCTTCTCCAAAAAGTTTGAAGAATCAATGGTATGACAAACTCCTCAACCATCTCCATAACCTGGAAATCAACATGCACCAGACAATCTCTTACTTGTACATGTATGTCAAGGATTGTACCATATGGATTTGTTGTGGATGAGTTAGCAAAGGAAAGATTCATCTTGGGTGGGCTGAATCCTATCGATTCCAGATTTTCAGCGATCACACTGGACATGACGTTCACACTGGATCCAAAATATCACAAAGACCTCTTAAACTCGAAATCAGCTATAGAGAATGGAAAGATAAAATTTTCAGGATCTTCAAAGTTAGGAAACACTCCCAAGGGGGAAGGTAGTGTAGCCCTTGATTCAAGGAAAATTGGCTTAATATCAGAAGTTATGTAATTGATTTGTTCTCAAGAGCCTCCTCAAAAGAGACTGTAGAAGGAATCTTGATCGCCATCTTTTGAATCTAAACAGATTCTTTGCACTAATGGGATCCATTCAATACATGGATCGTGGATACGAACCTTACGAATATATGGTGGTGGTTCCACATAGATAGGTTCTTCCTGTTAAACAATCTTTTCACATTCCTTCACAGCTATGACTATATTTCACTACTCTCTAGGATTTCCCTCACCTCTTCCCAAAGGAATTTACTGGAGCTTTTTGATAGCCTCAGTGTTTTAGCTAGTTGTTTTTCCAGCTTGTTGACATTGGCTGAAAGAGACTTCAATATGTTTTTCAAGTCCTAATACATGGTGTCTACTTTATGATTGATGATGTTAAATATCATGGTCACATCACTGGCTGCCTTTTGATGATTCACTATCATCTGTTGTATCATCATCATCTCAAATTTAGATTCTCTATCTACTTGAATCAAACTTCCAGGAGGTTGAAAGTGTGATGGGTTCTTTGGTTGAAAACCATTGAAATGGGTCCTCTGTTAGAAACCTCCTTAATTGAAGTTGTAGGGCAAATTCAAAAAAATATTCTTCCCATATCCCTGGCATTCACGTATTTCACACCAGCTTTTTGATCGACATGCCCTACAAAAACCTGAAAGAGAGCTCCTTTTCCAGCATTCTCACATAAGTTGATAACTCTTTGATCACTCTACATCAGCATGTCTGTCTTCCACACTGCTGAATTATCTTGTTCTATCATATTCCTAGCAATGATTGTTGGAGCTGGAAACGAAGTTTTCCATCAATGTGTAAGCTTCATCATGAATTATCCATTACTAGTTGTATTTAGAGAGTTCTTAACATCTAGCTATCTTCATCATGAATAACCATGATGAGGGAAATGAGGCTCAAAAGGATTTTGCTGGAAGCTACTAATCTTACTTATGAGAGTGGTTGTCTTGAACTTGTTTTAGAAGATGTCCACTAAAATCGATATGCATTGATTCCATGTGGTGATCGATCCAAGCGAAAAATAATTCAGCCATCTCAATACGTAATTGCTTAGAGAGAAAGAAAAAATCTTGCAGTGCAGGTATTTATAAGGGACTCCATTAGACCATGTTGTATTATAGATTTCCTTGAGGTTCTTTATGTGTTCCACTAGACTTTATGAGGGTAGTCCATATAACAAATGATGCTTGGCCCTATCCTATAATCATGTACATGAACCGAAGGAAGCTAAATCACAAACGTATTCTGGTAAAAGGCATGTGGAGTAGCGTAGCCTCCAATAGGATGAGGATGAGGTGGTTATCGCACAAAAACATCATTAAAGTCATTATGCACTTCTTCATTGTCAGCCATGTCTTTTCTCATGCACCTGAAACACACAAGAAAGAAGAAGAAGAGAAAATTAGTACAGAAAATAACGTTCCTAGACTAAACTATAGTCCTAGACTCGTAGGCAGCACTATTGGTTTCTGGTAACAGCGCCAAAAACTTGATGTGATCAGTTTTTAACCACTACATTTGAACCGCAAGTGACACGGCAATGTGTGTTAGTACTTAGGGATCGAATATACAAAGAACAATGTTACAATACGATTATGTGAGAGTAAAGTAGAGCTACAACAAAATTATATTTGTTTTGTTACCAAATTGCAAGAATGTAAAAGGTATGAAGTAAGTACGATGTAAATTATGAATTAAAAGCGTTAGGGAATGATTACTCAGTAAACACAAATCATGAAACAACTTCTAGATAGTGAATGCATTAAGTAGTATTCTCAAACTTAAACAATGTGATTAGCTTAACCTACTTCTGCATTGCTACACGTTATGTATTAGAATCCTAGAGACTAACTTTCATTGAACTTCAAATTCTAAACATGTTATATACAATCTAATTTGATAGGTTCATGAAACTCCTTAACATCAACTACCATTTACAAAGAATATTTCCCTCATTCTAAGTTTTTTCATGCTTTTGATCAAACACTTGCAGTGCGGTAAAAAACCTAAGATCAGAAACTAGATCATGAATCTAATTTCAGCACTAAGAATAACTTCGATGAAAAATTGAGCATATAATTCTCTAATCTAATATATCATATTCACACACCCATGATTCCTTTAAATTCTAATCCTAACAAGTAGATTACTCAGACATGAAAGTAAGAACACAAAGAGATGATGAATAATGCATAATGAAATTAGAAATAAATAAACGTGAGTTCAATAATCTTCTCCAAAGGTCAAGTATAGATTCATCTCCGTAAAACTCTAAAACTCCTAAATCTGATTAAGAGCTTATAAAAGTCTGAAAATTAAGAATATAAGTCTAATTTTTTTTCATGGTCTAATTGTAGGCTAAACCAAGCCAAAAATAAGAAAAACCAGAAATTCCATTTTCCTCGTATTGACTTGATAAACAGACCAATCTTTACTAAAATACACATAACTTTCAATCTAACTGTTGGATCAACATGAAACTGAAAGCATTGGAAAACTAACTCAAAATTTTATATTGTATCCAAATTTGAGCTCAATCTCACTGTGGAAAATCCCCCATCCATTTGTAAACTTATGACCCGTCAGCTCAGTTTTGCATCTTTAGCAATTCATTTGCACTCAATTCGACATTTTCTGTTACAAAAAGACTTAAAACCTAAAAAGACTGGATATAGGGCAAAAATACTCGGAAACACATATTATGACTCTATAAATGACTCAAAACAAAGGTTATAACCCGACAAAAACACTGTTTATCAAGGGGCCTTAACTTGCATAAAAATTTCCAAATCCAACTGTCGGCAGTTGATGTATCAAGAGCCCAAAAACTTTGCTCACCAATTAATTGCTAACTTATACAAGAAACCCATAATGACCAAGAAGTGGACAAAGATCAACCATATTATTTAATGCTTAATACCTTGTTCCAAATTGTGAGCTTCTTTATGTCTATTCCTCCACAACGCTTAGGAGTGCACTACTCAGAATTCCTTTCCATAAGAAGGTGATGCATAATTTTTTTTATCTTCTTCAAGCATTGGTTGGGCAGCAAGAATATAGAAGACCAAAACATCACTGTCGAGTAAATAACGAGCAAGTGAGCTGGAGACGGTCTGCAAAAGAGAGGTGTTCACAGGGCAAGATGAGAATCGACAATGGAGCTTATTGAGGAGGGGATGATAGTTTTTTTGTAAAGTTTTTGAGTAGTTAGGGGAACTCCAAGGTAGTACACTGGCTATAAAAAAAATTACTACATGAAAGAAGATTGTGACGCAGAGCTAAATGAAGTATTCATCAAAATATGGTTAAAGAAAAGGAAAATTTGCATCAGAGCATTTTGAGAAAAGTTGCCGTATAAGGAGTTTGTCTTTACACAAAAAGAAGATTAATCTATCTTATTAAAGTTGATGTACAAATATGAACTAACCCTAAAAATGACCTTTTGATTGCACCTAATGCCACTAAAAACTAACTAAGCCTCATTTTTAACATTAACTCGGAATTAATCCGCGCTATGCGCGGAACTTCATTGATTTTCAAATGTTAAGTATATAACTACTCTTTTGAATAATGTATTTTGAATTGAATAATAATATATTAAAATTATTGTATTGTAATGTTTATGTGAATATTTTTTTGTGATGTTTGAATTTATATTGTTCGTATAATTAACCTAGATGATATTGATGTTTAACAATTTATTTCTTTCTAAAAATAAAAAATAATGATATATCAAAACGTATCTAATAATTGTTAAATGATAGTATAATGTATATTACAATAATTATATGTAAATAACCATTTGTTGTTTATATTTTAAAAAATCTTAAATTATTTTTGTTTAACAAAATTATTCATGTATAATATAATAGTTTAAGTCTGGAAAATTAATATATATATATATATATATATATATATAAATTATGTATAAATTTTAAAAACTAATTTAAGATATTATATATCGAATAACTGAATAAAAATCTGACTTTATTATCTTAAAAATTAAATATTTATATTTTTGTCTTTTATATTCACCAATTCCATCATTGATATTTATAACTCACTATGTTTTAAAAAAAAACTTAGTTTTAAATAATAAATGAATTTAATAAATTAAACTATAATGTTCTTTAATTGAAAATTCTCTAAGAATTATTTTTATTATAATATTACTATTAGTCAATTTAAGTTATTTTAAGCATAATATATGCTAAACAAACTTAAACTACATTTATAATAGGACTATCCTAAACCGTCTAATAAACCAAGAACAATACTAAACCAACATATACTTTTCCATTTTTTAAAAAATTGGGTATTTACTTATATTATATACTTACTTAATATCTATATTTTACATTTTAAGATTGATGTTTAATGTTTAAGTCTTTTCATTTTTTAAAAATTGTGTATTTATATTATATATTTATTTATATTATATATTTACTTAATATCTATATTTTAAAATTAAAGATATATGTTTAATGTTTAAAGTATTTTTTCCATTTTTCTAAAAACAATTGTGTATTTACTTATTATTATATATATAATTTGTATATTATATATTTAAATTATTTACTTATTCTTTTTTTATAATGTGTATTTCCATTTCTTATACTTTCTATTTACTTAATATATGTATTTTATATTTTAAGATAGATTTACATTTTAAGATAAATATTTAAATATTAATGTACTTTTTCCATTTTTTTAAAATTGTGTATTTCCATTTCTTATACTTTCTATTTACATAATATCTATATTTTACATTTTAAGATAGATGTTTAGATCTTAATGTACTTTTTCCAATTTTTTAATTTGTATTTTCTTATATTATATATTTACTTAATATCTATATTTTACATTTTAAGATAAATGTTTAATATTTAATGTACTCGATATCTATATTTTATATTTTAAGATAGATGTTTAGTATTTAGTGTACTCTTTCCATTTTTTAAAAAACAATTGTGTGTTTATTTATTATTATATATAAAATTCGTATATTATATATTTTTATTATTCATTTTTCGTAATATATATATTACATTTTAAGATATATGTACATTTTTATGTTTATATCTTAATGTATTTTTTTCACTTTTTCAAATTGTGTATTTCCATTTCTTTTACTTTCTATTTACGTAATATCTATATTTTATATTCTAAGATAGATGTTTAAATCTTAATGTATTTTTTCAGTTTTATTAAATTGTGTAGTTACTAATATTAGATATTTACTTAATATCTATATTTTACATTTTAAGATACATGTTTAATGTTTAATGTATTCTTTCCATTTAAAAAAATATGTATTTACTTATTATATATATTTGCATTATATATCTATTTTTTATATTGTGTAAAACTATAATGTTTAATGTAGTATTTCCATATTTTATGTTGTATATTTACTTATTTATTTATCTATTATTTATTTTTTCTTATATTGTGTAAAACTATAATGTTTAATGTAGTATTTCTATTTTTTATGTTGTATATTTACTTATTATTTATTATTTCGAAATTATATATAAAATGTTTTTGCTTTTTTTATAAAATGGCAGTCTTACATTATGGAGATAACCCGTCTTTTTTAGTGAAAAATGATAATCTTACATATGTTTAATGTAGTTTTTCTATTTTTTTATGTTGTATGTTTAAAATGTAAATTTATATTCATGCCACATGACTTCTTTTGAAAGAGGGTTCAAATGCTGATGTGGACGCTCTATGGAGCCTCAAAAGATCACTTTTATTAGTACTAGAGTCTTTTTCCGCGCTACGCGCGGATTATGTGTGTTTAAATTTATTTTCAATTTTATTACTATGTAAATTGCTTTCTGTATTTACTTTTATTTTAATTATTTAATAGTTTAAAATTGTCTATTCTTCTAATGTATCTATCATCGTATTATACACTTAAAAATCAAGAACAGTTTTCTTTTCTACCAATTTAAAATTGACATAAATTATTTTAATTTTTGGACTTGGTAATTCATTTTACTTATATGTATTTTGTTTATTATATTTTAATGAATTTCCGCATTTAGTATCAACATAGATGTATAAATTGGTTTTGCAACCTAGTATTTACTGGTTGTTATTAGTATGCGTCTTTATTAATGTTTTGATTAAATATCCTTAATATTTAGTAGTAAATTGAAATTATTTTGTTTTTGGCTAATAAACTGTAATTATCTTTCAGAACTGTTTATATTTTTTGTTCATTGGTAACCAAAAATATGTGATCATACATTTTCTGAATAATTTTCATAATTATTTTATTCTGTTTTTAAATGTAAATTTGGATAAATTCATACAATCGAATTCTATTTACCTTAACAGTTAAAATACATTGGAGTCAAATCTAAATAAGAAAAACAAACATATGTCTTTCCAGTTAAAATCATTGAGGTTATACACAATATCCTATAATTTGTATCAGTTTAAGTTATTATATATTTGTTTGTGAACACATCATATTTTAAAACCTCTTATAAAACAAACAAAATTGTAATTTGTAAAACTTAGGAATTTAATGATGTCCAATGTTAACTAAGTGGTAGATTTTTATATTTGGACTTTTAATACCAAATCAAAATAATACTGCTTTTCGTTTTTTTTGTTTAATGCTTTGGAATTGTGCACAATTTAAATATTTTATTTTATATTTTTTGAAACAAAAACATCATTTTAACCGTAATTCAGTCAATACAAAAATAATCTATAAAATATAAACTATTGTCTATCTATCTATACTATTATTTGAGAAGTAATTTTTTTGTATTTAAGCTCTCGTGTTAAAAGTTCAACTGGTAATGATATTCTTATCCTTAATGAATTTTTATATATAATAAACTAAGTAATTTAAAATGAATTTTATATTAATATATTAGATTTATCTGTTATATTAGATAACTTATTATAACTTAATATAATAAATTGCAAAAAGCATATTTTAAAGAGTAAGATAATTCTTATATATATATACTGTGTTATTACCAGAAAATGATATTCTCTACTATAAAATTTTAAAAAATTAACTGTAAAATGTTGTATAACTAAATACAAATAAAGAAAATTTTTTTATTAATTATATACATATAAAATTTATAACTTTATAGGGGCATCCGTTTCTGGTGTGGAATACTTATGTTGTTCGTGCTTAATTTTGATGGAATTAAAATATGTATAGATGGTTTGGCCAGCTTGTAAGAGACTACTAAGTATTTATGTTTTTCTGATATAAATGCAGTTTTACAGTAAACATTTTAAATTACTTATCAATTTAATTTAAATTTTAAAATGCCTTGTTTAATAATATGCCAAAAAAAAATTATTACACTTTAGATATTTTTTTTAATATGTCCATGATTTTACAAATGATGTAACATCTACATATTGTATTTGTAGTATAAACTAACGTACTTAATTTGCAAAATAATTTTCTTACTAAACTTATAATTTAATCTTAATTCGTTATATGTGCAACTTCTAATTTCATTTATAAAGACATGAAGACTCAGCAAAATCACAAATATTATTTGAATACTAAAGCAAACAAAAAATTACTTACTACATCACTAATTGTTGTAGCTTTTTTTTTGTCACTGATTGTCGTAGCATTAATATACGTTCATTCCACATCACAAATCGTGTAATCTTTTTCCCGACCATCATATGCAGTAAAAACTAAGAGGATTTATTCACACAATACAAAAACAATTTATATGTTCTTCAGGTTATCAAGGAAACATAATTTACATAGGATATCAGAAGTTTCAAATTGTGGCTTTTGCTTCCTAAGAGATTAATCTGTGTTTCTTTCCTTCAAAGCCATATAACTCAAAGGTTGTAGATTTGCTGATAAATCTGAGGTACATGGTGAACAGCACATCGATTCCAGTTCCAGCGGCGAAGACTGAGTAAGAAGCTCTAGAATCACTCTGCATTATCTATGTATAGAGAGTATTGTTGTTCGTTGTGTTTATGATCAACAAAGACAGAAGGTTCCTCGGGTAGAGGTCTCTCTCCTTAGCTTTTAGCTTTGTGTTTTGTTTATTTGGTGAAAGCTTGATCCTGGTTTTTCAGGAATGTTGGAATCAAAATAAACAATTGTTTGAATATGAGAACACAAACTACTCAAAATGTAAAAATGAAATCTGATTTTACCTCGTGTGCTAGTACTGTGACCGGTGTTAATACTTCACTGTCAAACCTGTTTAAATGAAATAGGAGAAAACCTTTTTAACACTGAGTCAAATCGCAAACAAAAGATATTAAAACTCAGTGAGAAATTCACCTCTGAAAATGCAAGATAAGCGGTGAGAGATGTGTCCATTGTGCTGAATATTTTGTCAAGCTGAACTCGGAAGTAATCGAAAGAAGATCATTCAACTCAGGATTACTATTTGAGGAGAACTGAACATATTTCACAGAGAAATCTGGATCTATAATATTCTACACCGGATCCAACACCGTCTTTCTTAGTTCATGTTTCAAGTTAAGAACCGAGGAAAAACCATATGGTAAGAGTCTAAGACACACACATAAACAGAGGATTCATTGCATAGAACATAGTCCCACAAAATTGAACACCATTTAAATTAAAAAAACTTACATCGAGCTGGTCGATGTGACCAGTGATACCATTACCTCGAGCTGCTCACGGAGATTTTCGTGAAGTTCCATTTGTAGCCTTAGAACTTGTGTGTTCTCAATGCTCCTGGTAAAGGAAGAGTCAAAAACTTTAACATATAAGTAAGTGACCATACAACAATCAAATTGCTACACAAATACGAAGAAAATACTTCAGGGTTGTTATGCAGTCAAATATGATGTTTTCGATAGATGTCATCATCTTCTCTTGAGGTTTTATTCTGAAAGAAAGAAACACAATTATACAAAGATACTACTGCCGAGCTGATTAATAGCTTCAACGAATGCCTCATGAAGTTCTGGTATCCCCACCTGTCCATCAAAACCCAAACCATTAACCAGAAAGACAAAACTATGATGAATCCCACAAGAAAAAACTTTATCCCCACCTGTCACGTATGATCCCTTCTCTCTTTTGCCGTTTACATATATAAACATTCCTCTTGTGGCTCTTGCCTCTTTGTAGTTCCAACTGGTAAATTTCTGTTGCTTCATAATTGTTTTAGTAATCCATTTGGTCTTTGGTCTCCTCTCTTATTGTTGTCCTTCCATAAGTTGACTCATCAAAACTTCTATTCACAGAAAAATAAAAACGCTCAGATTAGCAACATATCTTGTATAATCAACATGAAAGAGATCATGCGAGCTTCGAGTGAGTGATTGTTTAACCTTGTGTCCTGATGATGATCAGCCTTCTTTCCTCTTTATCATTTTGGTTATGTTGGCGCCATGAGACCAAGCGATCTTGGTTCATGTCTTGTTCAAGGCACTATGAAACATGATGCTGTACATAACTAAATATAACTCAATTTATCTTCTCCTTCCTCAACTCACTGCATAACCCAATATCCATAGCCATCAGAAACAAACAATAATAATAAACAGAACAATTTTCTATACACAAATGCAATCAAAATCAAATCATATAATCCATGTGAAACACAAAATATTGTATACTCCCACCTTTTTGGAGGATTTGCAGTCTCGGTTATAGCATGATCTCTTTCTGTAGAGGTTTCTAATTTTGTCTGAATTTAGGTTTAGATATAGTGATTTATAGAGGAGGAGAATGAAGGGAAGGTGGAACAAAACCATCAAAAAGGGATTAAAGAGCATCATTGATTGATCAAGGGGGATGCTGTTATGAAAATTACAGACGTAGAAGACGAAGTGGAAGAGTCGTAATGATAGATGCTTAGGAGATGAGGTCTTTGGAAGTTGGGTTTTACATGGGCCATAATTTAATTTTTGGAGACCACACGCAAGGTCCAATTGCTCGACAAAGTTGTTGTGACATGGTAAAATAATGTCTTTTGATTGGTCTGAATTTCCAATCCAACGTGGACAACATGAGCTTTGAGTATATAGAACTTTTAGTATAGGATAGATAGATTAGTGTTAACAAAATCTTCTTTAAAATATAATCAATTAGTTTTATTTATGTTTCATATTAATGATTGTTTCAAATGACAATATATCTTAACAAATTCTTCTTTGAAGTAATCAATTAATTAATTTTATCCGTAACTGATTGTACATATAAAATTAATACAAATAAGATAATATAAAATTAATTTTACCATTTCGTAAATTTTAAAACATATCAAATTTTTTTATCCAAAATAAGTAGCCCATTATAATATATATAATAACTATTTTGAAAAATTTAAATATTAATGTACATGAAGAATATAAAATTAACATAAAATAATAATTCAAATAACTACTTACTTATAATTTTATATGCTTTAAAAGTCCGACAATACATAAAAATATTCAATATTGTGTACAATTAGTATATAATGAAAAAACAAAATAATGTGCAATACAAATAATAATCTAATGCTAATATACTTATGTACAATAAACATATACTATATGTTTAAAAGCTAAAACAAATATCCGGTGCATGTCAAAATTTAGTTTATTTGTAAAAAAGAGAAAAAGTTTTAGATTTGTAGATCTTTACTTTGGGGTTACTTCTGAGTATAACTAGTTGGAAAGGCATCGTATGTGCTTAACACATTATGAAACATTTTAACAAAAAAACAGAGTTTTGTGAGATCTTGTAAGAAGAAACAAAACACTTAAAGGTTAAGGGTTTGAGAGGTTCAAAGATTTTGTAGGAGTCATTAAACAAGAGAGACTAATCTCTGTGTTGTTCATGTAGTACATAGCTTTCACACTTTCAAAACGCTCCCAACTCTATGTAGCTTGCTCCTTATCCAACGTAAAACTAGAACATTGTTTCAGTGGACAGTAATAACTCATATGATGTTTGCTCTTTTGTCTATAATGAGAGATTGTGATCATAACTCGAAAAACTGAATTCTACCTTATAACCTACCAGAATTAATTGAAAATAACCAGAAATTATTATATCAGTATACATATCATGTTGATGATGGATAGAGAAAGAAGAAGAATTAAGTTGCAGAACAAAAAGCGATTCTGAATACAAATTTTCAAGAAGCTAACTGAATCTCGCCGAGTTCAAGCTGAGCAGCGATATCCTCAAGCTGCTTCTTCACACTCATATCAATAAGCTTCGACCCAGAATCACCATACCGAATCGTGAACCCAGCGACAAGGCTCGGATCAAGAACCGTCTTAACCCTCACGTTCTTTGCTCCGGTTAACTTCTGAACCTGTTTCGCGATCTGAGCAAGTTGCGGCGGCTCCAGTTTCACCACCGATCTAACCTCCGCCAGTTGCGTATCCGTTATCTTGTTGTACACCATCTCGAACTCCTTCACGATGTCCGTCACTATGTTGATCCGATTCGCATCCACCAAGATGTTGAGGAAATTCGAGGTGTGGCTCTGGAGAGACGACGATTTCACGATCTCGTCGATCACGAGACGCTTCTTCTCGACCTCGACGGTTGGATTAGCGAAGAAGTTGAGTACCTGTGGATCCGAGAATACCTTCTCTAGCTTTTCTACGTCCGCACTCGTTAACTCGAGAGTATCGTTCCTCTTCGCGACGTCTGCGAGAGCCATAGCGTAACTTCCGGCTGCTGTAGCTGACATTCTCGCTCCCGCCGCGTTTCCACCACCGATTCGGAGTGGTAAGGTTGTTTTCCGCAGAGGAAGAGATTTCGCGATTTGAAAGGAAGATGGTGGAAGTTTTGATTGCAGAGAGAACATGGTTTGCTGAAGAGACGCCATTGCAGAGGGTAGAGAGAGGAGAGGAGAGAAGAGAAGTGATTGGCAGTTTCTCAAAGACGAGAGGAGAAGAAGAAGGTAAGGTTTTGGGAGTAGCAAACGGACGGTGTAGATTTCTTGATGAGGAAAGATGGAGGGTAGAGAATAGAAGGTTTATCTTGTGATGAGGTTTCAGAAGGATTAGGCTATGGTTACAGGAGGACGGAGGAGTCGCCACGTGGAGTTATATGATAAGTAGGATATCTGTGTTCCATATTGAGTAAAAGAATCATTTTGTTTTTCAAACTTCAACTTTCAAGAATGCATTACACTATGAAACACTTTTCTATTTTTTTTATATTATTAATCATTTTGTGCTTAAGAGACACTTTTCACTTCTTTTTACGAAACCGAAGTGTAAATAGGACAAAAATGCTTTCTAAATGTGTCTAAAATGACATTTTCACGGTCAATGAGATGTAAAAATAGTTAGGTTTTTTTTTAGTTAG